>AYEL01067271.1:0-37712 GCA_000484575.1 Olivierus martensii
TATACAGTCAAATTCACTTAATTGGTATAGCCGCTTTTTTTGGCCAAATCTCAAAGAACGGAAACCAAACTAATAAACTAATACATAATTTAAACACTTAATTAAGACAATAGCAGAAAAGGAATTTAGCAATTTTTGACATATTTTAGGGATTTTTCAAAAGTATGTCAATACTACATACACTAATATTTGATAACACTAGTGTGATGCAAATCAGTTATCTATCATCGTGCATCTGGCAAGTATGCATCTGCTTAAGAGTCTACTGTTACTGTACCTAGCATTGTCATTTACAGTGTCAATTTTATTTAAAATTTTTAAATCTTTGCCAAGATTCCAAGAAATGATTTTACACTTTCAAGTAAAATTGCTTTGCTGGATAAAATTAAAAGCCAGTCATTTAATACAAGCCATCATAGACTTGCTGATATAACTGGTGTATCAAAATCAAAAGACAGATTACATTTGATGCATTTTAGCAGAATTAAAATTTGAAATTGTAAAATTTATCGGGTATGTAATGTATTATTTTTTCTTCATTATTTATAGTTACAAATATTTTCTGTATTATAGTTTAATAAAGTATTAAAATAGGTACCAAATTATTATTTTTTTACCTACATATTTATTTATCTACATATTACATATTTTATTTTAGAATTTATTATTAGTTCATTTAATTGAGGCAGCCGCTTAATTGGGCAAAAATAGATTATCCCAATGTGTCCCAATTAAGCGGAATCAATTGTATTGATTATATCACTGCATTAGAAGAGCACTCCTATGCAGTGATATAATCTATATATGCATATGCAGGGTGTTCTGCAATGTATCCAATAAATTTCAAAAATATATTTTAAATGACATTCTAAACAGCAAAAGGCCATATGCATTATGAGTCCATTTGACTCAATGTATATAACTATGCATGTTTATAATAAAAACATTTCCAATTTACTGTATTGTATTTTATAGTTATGTTGGCATGAACTTTCATTATAATGTTTATATTGGACATTATCTGTAAGAAAGTTGTTACATATTTATCCAATAGTTGTTAATTTTCAGAAATGAACTAGCAAATATAGTTCCCAATCAATATTTGCCAGTTCACTTCTGATGCTATTATTTTACTTCATTATCTGTATCAACTGCAACCAATAACAGCAGCTTATATAAACAATAAATAAAGAAGGTCAATACATAGATCTTTCAATTCAACTGGCAAAAAATTAGTCATTAAAATATCACTATACTCTGCCAAACTGTGATAGTGCTTTGGTAACTCTAATAGAGAAAACTGATAGATGGAATATATGATTCTTTTTGCTTGAAATGACATCTAGAGCTCATTTCTGAAGTTTGTAAGATACATCACAGAGCCTATATAAAATCAGGCCTAGATATTATATATTAAAGTTTGCTAATAATCACTTTCTTAAATATATTTCAAATTATGATCAAAATGATTAATCATTGAAAATATTCTGTATTAATCATTATTTTAATTAATTATGATTATAAAAATATACTGTACCTGCTATTGAAGTCCCAATCAAATCAAGAATTGTAGGAATAGCAAATATCCAATGACATACACTAAAAAAAATTACATATTTATAATTAATTATTCTTAATAGTTATACTAAATTAAAAAAAATCCATTTATAAATTTAAAAAATTATCATCATCTACTGCTATAAATTTTTATATATATTTGAGTGCACAATCATCATTAAATGTTTATATTCTGGACCAATGTGACATCTTTTTCTGATTAGGTAGAATGAAGAATAAGCATTTTAATTATTATTAAAAAAAAAAAAAAAAAATTTTAGCTTTCTGATAATCTCCAGCAGAATTATTAAAAAAAAAAAAAAAATTTTACTTTTGATGTTTCATTTATATTTCATATTGATGCTTAAAATAAATGTAATTTTTTTAATTCTGAAAAATATACAATTAATTTTAAAGTAAAACTATTATATTATCCAAATAATTAAATGCATTATTTTTCAACTATTTCATTCCATTGGCAGTGCAAAATTACATTATTATTAATAATAATTATTATTATTATTTATGCCTTTTATTAGATTAATCCTCAAAAAGTTTTACAAACTTGATCTCAAAATTTACTAATAACTACATAGATATTAAATTGTTTTTGAAGCAAGATAGAAAAGAAACATTTTTGATTCAGCCAACATAATAGATTTTTATGCAATTTAATTAATCCCAAATATCTGAAAGGAAAGAAATTAAAGTATAAGTATGTTTATAAAAGGGTGAAGTAATGGCATTTTTATATGTATATATTTAGCAAGAATTGGAAAGGAACAACATGAAGCTTGCATATGACTTGTAGTAGACTGAAGAAAAGGAATATAGTATATTAGCGATGCAAATATCTGTGAAAGAAATGATGTTTGTAATTCAAGTTTAATATTTCTATAAGTAAAATATGTAGTGATAGTTCTGATTCAAATACAGATAATTTAAACTAGCTTTTTCTTAAATCTATTATTTTTTATTAAAGCACTTTTGTATATTTATCTAATACTGAAGGATTTATATATATGTTACTGATAATAGATAAATACTGAAAGTAACAATTATTAAAGTAATAGATTCAACAAAAAGTTAATTTATTGTCCAGATCAAACTTAAAATTTTACAGATAGATATAAATGAGAAAAAATATGAAAAGTTGCTGCTGCATCTGTATCTAACCAAAGAATTAGGCAAATTTTCAGTCCTTCTCTTCTCCAGATACAATCTAAGATTAAAAAATCATTTAAACTAGTAAAGTTTCTTCATACTTCAATCCATCTTCATTTCTTTCACTTTCTTCAAAAGCAAAATACAAACACAAACACACACACAAATATATTCATGCATGCAAAAACCACCCACACACATGTACACAGGCATGTGCACACACATGCAAAAACACAATCAATATATATATTTTTCATAGATAATTCACAAATATTCTTTTTCTCGTAAAAAACTACCTAATACAGCTTTCAATGTTGAAGAAGTTTTATCAAGTAACATACCAAAATTCTTATCATTTAATCTGATTATCTATTGTAAAGTACAATAGTGGAAGTCAAAAATTCTTTTTTCATTTGTATACAATTATGATATTTCAGATATTCTTTTATTCAAACTTGATAGCCTATATTCTTATATATCTATTCTAGAACCCACAATACTTCAAATTATGCCACCATCAATAAATCTATACCTTTATCTAAAGTCAGAACTTTTACTGTTACTATTTCCTTATTACTAACAGCAATTTTCAACAGTATAATATTCGAGAAAACAGGATAGATTTCTCATGACTTATTCTTTGCCTGCATTTATAAATGAAATTATAATATAAAATTAGAAGCAGAAAAATCCTTCAATCCTTTCTTCACTATCCCATATCTTGATATATATAGAGAGATCAGGATATGGAAAAAAGAAGGGTTGTAACTGACTATTGATATAATTATAAAGTATACCAATAGTCAGTTAAAACTCTTGTAATCTATTCTTATATTCTTATATCCTTCTATTCAAACAGAAAATAAACACTCAATAGAGCCCAAGCTATATTGAGGGAACAGCTGGGAGTCTTATCTGCTTTGTTCCAATAAAACTTCTAAAAAAGTCAATCAATATTCTCAAAATGGGACTTTGCAAAGTTTTCTTGATAATGATTAAGGCCTAATCTCATAAGATCTTGGTTTGACTCAAGGCTAACATAGAATTTTCATTCTGGGGGAAAAAACATTCAAAATTAGTATTCAATTATTAATTACTAGATGGCACCATCTTTAAATAAATTTAGGTATTATTAATGTAACAAATGACGATACTACAGTCAAATAAATTATGTAAAATAATTCAAAAATATTCTTGAAATCAATTAAAGCACAAACGTAGGAGACTGAAAACAATAAATTGTTTTTAATCTCCTATGTTTGTGCTTTAATTAATTTCAAGAATAGTAATAGTAGGATGAATTATTATATAATTCAAAAAAACTCCACTAGAGATTATTTAGACTTGATTTGTTAATATTTTAAAATGAGAATATTTATAATCAAAGATATTAACACTTGAAATTTGATGACTTTTGATATTGATTACATTGAACTTACAAAATATCTTATTGATGTTTTGAATAAAAATTCTAATATTTATAGCTCATCAACTATCAAATCTAACTATAATTTTAAGGTTATTATTTAAATTTTCAAATATAAGCTTTTTATCCAAATATTTTTCAAATAAAAAAGTATTATTTTTTATTAAAATAAATTTTACTTTCATGCCAATTTTGAAAAAAATAAAAATAAAAAATATTGAAATTCTAATATTTTTTGCTCATATATGAGAGTTATGATCAAGGAATTATAACTCATATTGGGTTATGTTTAACATATTCAAAAAAAAGTACCTAAACTCTCTAGAAGGAAAGCTATTAAAAGAAGGGAAAAATAATGTATTTTTTTTTTAAATTATCTATCAGAACTTTGTACTCTTATGGAATTTGTGGGCTTTAATTACTTTGTTTTAAACATAAATTAGATATTACTTCCTTTAAAGAAATATTTAGAAAAGCAATTGATTATTTTTAAATTTTTGCTGAAAATATTTGATTATTTTTTAAATTTTTTATCAATTAGAATAATGGAATGTTTCCATTCTAATTGCTAAACATTTTTAATTATCAAAATCCTAAATACTAATTACATTTTACATTAAAAAATGTGCTTAACTAATAAATTTAAATTTCTTGATTTTGTGAAAATGGGTATGATAAACTTTTATGATCTTACTGTGCTTGATTAATATTTACTGCATTCTTTGATGTAACTGAAGAACTAGGAACCACCATAAGCCTGTTTTGCTGAAAAGTATTTTGAATGAATAAAAATTAACTAAAATAAAATTTTGAATTTTAAAACACAATATAAATAAAATTCTTAAAAGCATTAAATCCACTTAAAAAAAATTCAATAATTTGAAATCATAAAAATTAACAAATTTTACTGTGTTAAAAAACAAAATATTAAATAGTTTAAAAAGAACAAAGGAAGATTTAAAATAAATTTAATACATTTTAAATATATTGTTAAAACTGGAATGAATATTTTCCAATGATGATTATTATTTATAATTAAATTTTTTTTTTACTTAGTACAAAATTTTTTATTTTGATAATTAATTACAATTGTTAAACAATCAAGTTTCTCTATTCTGATTAGGTATTGGAAGAATTTCTATTGTATTTATTAATTTTAATAAGTAATGAAAATCTGTCATCAGTATGCTTAAATGGTTATAATGAGACTAATTTTGTACCTAGGCTTGTCATAAATATTAAAGACTAAAATCTGAAATTAAATATTTTTTGGTCACTCCAATCGCAAAATGAATAAAAGGATATAATAGAATACAGGTAGACCTCAATTTATGAAGTCTCAAATTATGTAGTTTCAAAATTGTGAAATTTGTATCTACATGTGTATTGTGATGTGTATCTACAATTTGTAAACCATGTGTAACATAAAAAAATCTATAAAGATTTTGTTATGTTCTAGAAGCTTCTGTAAACAGAACAAAAAAAACCACCTGAGTGTGTCTCCAATGAGAAATGGGTGGAAACTTAAACTGACCATCAACACAAAAGGAGATGTAGCATCTTTTACTAAAAAAGACGACAACAGGATAACAAACGGAATTAAATTTATTTACACTATTCTACATAGTTGTTAGATGACTCTTTCAGAAACAACACAAAACTTCCCAGCAGTCAACATTGACCCAACTTTTTAAGAAAACAGTTTCAAAAAGAAACATGAGAATTAAAGGATAAGGCTTCACAATAACCTCCATATCAATCTGGCAAGAAGAAGAAACATTCATTGACAATCCTGAGTGATAGTAGCCTTATCACAAAAAAGTTTTGACGAAGGATTTTTTGTGAATTTATTGTTGTATGAACTTTTTTGTTTGTAAAATATTTAAAGTATACTATATTTTTCATTCAATAAATGTCCTCATTACATTATAGAGTAATTTTACCTCAAATTATGAAGTTTTGAATTATAAACTAATATGTCAGAACCTAACCCCAGTATAAATCAACAATTATCTGTAATGAAATAGATATATCTTTGTCCAACAGGAGATATAAGACATTGAATGAAAATGCACTGCATATAGATATCATACATTAGCTGGCATTATAAAGATGAACCACAAAATAATAGGTGCCATAACAATGATACTATATTTTGAGTTCTCTGATCCATTCCAGTATTATTACCTTCTGAACCCTATTATTCAATCATATGTCTTCCTCAATTGAAGAATCTAATAATATCTGAATTTAAACAAAACTGAAGATTAAACACATTTTTATTCTGAAATAGAATATAGTAAAAATCAGTCCAAGATATTTTGATCATATTCTATTTATTCAACAGGAAAATCAGCCCAGGATGATTTTGATATTATTTGCCACTGTAGATCCTACAATGAACTTGAATTTAATCAAAATCCTATATTATTTTATAGTGATTTATGATTGTTATAACTGATTTAAATTCTTACATGTCAGTCTGACAAGCAGGGCTTTGTCAAAAATGACATCATAATCATACTTTGCAACTGTATACTTTGTTGAAGGAACTGAAAATAATTAAATTTTTATAACATTACATATAGAATTTTGCATTTAATAAACAAGTATTTACAAGAATATAATATGAAAAGTCAGCTAAAAGAAAATGTTGGACAAGAAGTTAAACTTGTTTATGAGCAATTATTTTGTATGAATTATTACTGAGAGTATCAGTTGAATGAAAAATGTAAAAATAACTGGAAATCAATAGATATACTAATAGAAATAAATAACATTTATGATAGTATCATGATCATCTCTAAGTTAAAATGAATTTTTTTTAATGCAATTATGTTTGAAAATAAGAAATATCAAAGATCCTAAAGATCTTTATAATGTATATTTACTTGGGAATCATATATATTATTAGTCAAATGTGGTTGGCTATGTCCCTTTTTTGGACGAACCACTGTATCGATTTTTATAACTAAGGTATCGTTAGAAAGGTCTAATTTTCGGATGTATGTATCCGCCAATATTATTTGTTGTTGTTAATAATTTATAAAAATGAAATTTAAATTATAGTTCCTCAAAAAAGACAAATTATGCAGAGGGCGCTGTAACATAATAACGGACAACATTTTATGATTCTCCTACACGAATTTGGAGGTGTATTTCAAGCAGGATTTCAAGTGGTTTTATTTTAAAGGAAATTTTGTGTTGAATTTGCAGTTAAGCCTGTTCTACATCCATAATTACGATGGTGATATATTACATATTCATAGTCAAATGAAATTTGCTTAAATTTTATCACACAAAGAAATTATAACCATTCATCAAGCTGTAAACTACTCCCTTCAAGGGGTGCAGCCCCACCCCACAGGGACCCCGGTGCCCGTGGGAAGATGAGTTACCCCACCGCACGGGGACTCGGTGCCGTGGGGTGATAAAACTGGGTGCAGCCCACCGAAGAGATGAACTGTGCTGTGGGGAGATAAAACTGGAGATAAAACACGAGGACCCCGGTGCCTTGGAGTGGGGCCGTCGGGGGCACGGCACCCGTGAGGTGCAACCTCCACGGGCCCCTGTGCAATTACTACACATTTGAACTAATGCTTAATAAAATATATATGTGCAATTACTACACACTTGAACTAATGCTTAATAAAATATATAGTAATAAATTTGAAAGATAAGCTATCACAATATGCTGTGTTATATAAAGTATTATAAGTTAGATTAGATCACAACAGTATATTTCCGCTCATTTATATGAGCGGGGAATTGATCACAACAGTATATTTCCGCTCCTCGTATATAAAGTATTATAAGATTAGATCACAATAGTATATTTCCGCTCATTATATGAGCGGGTAATTTCTAGTAAAAATAAATACAATAATCTGTTAATAAAATGGAGCGGGGAATTTCTAGTTAAGAGAATTTAGGAAAATTGCTAGATCCTTCCTCGGGTAATTTCTAGTAAAATATTAAATTCATAATTATGAATTTAATATTTTATGTTATAAATTTAAATGATAAATGGCTTCTTTTAAGCCAGATGGATATTACTGTTAAATATACCTAGTTCTCATAGTTACAAGGTAAGTAGTTCCTGAAAACAATTGCATAAACTGCAAATGCAAAATGAGAATTTTTCAATATAGTGAATTCCAGAAAATTCCAGCATTTATCTAGATCAGCAATTCTCAAGGAAAAGTTTTATATGATTGCCAATGATCTGAAACTACCATATTTACAAGTCACAGGATGGTAACATGGTAAAGCTTTTTCTGGCCATCTGAAGAATTGTGTTCAATTGCTAATCACATACTTTTATATTTCCCAGGAAAAAATCCAAGATCAGCCCATTAAATCTCAATTTTCAACTTTTCTGTTAATCAGTGACTCTAAACAGTCATGAAAGGTTCTGAGTGGGCTCATAATCATGTATATCCCTTATGAGACTCAAGTATGGTTAAAATATATTAATCTAACTTTAATGTGATCAAAATTGATAAACTTTTATAGTAAGTGAAAACAAATTTATCAACTTGTTCAATTGGTTATTTGAAAAAAGATCACTTTTTAAATAAATTAAATATGATATTTTTATTAAATCAAATCAGTATATATCATTTTAATCATACTTTATAAATGACTTTTATTAATTTATTCTAAATAGCTTGCTGAATCTAACAAGGGGAGGTTCAGACATTCGGGTCACCGATTTTTTTGAAATTTTGCACACCTGTAGTAGTCCCCTAGGACAATATAATGTGTGAGTAATAAAGTGCACTACTCCAGGATTGTCGAGAAAATCGCACGAGAAGTTTCGTATTGAGTTCATATAATCTAAAATTTAATTATATTTCGAATGTGTCAGTAGCGCAGTGGTTGGAGATTTGCTTTTTTAATTGCGTGATCGCTGGTTCAATTCTTAGCTTTGATATTTTTTTTAATTTTTATTTATTTATTTTATTATTATTATTTTTCTCTTACATTGTTTTATATAAATTCAGTTATTTATATTTTTTTATTTGTTTTAAATATTTTATATATGTTTATATCAACGATGGTTTCTATTAATTTTTTGTCAATAGATGGCGCCACATTCTATTCTGTAAAAATACTAACTTTCTGATTGCAAAATGAGTGTGGTGCATTTGAAAATTACTTCTCTCGGCATTTGTAACAAATAAAAACTATTCCGAATGACTTTCGTCGATAAAGTTTTTAACAATCATTAAATGTAATAAAAACCAAACAATGTTTATCAAAATCAGTTCCACGAGGTTGAAGTCGATTCACAATTAACGAACGATATAGGCCAGTTAAGAAGCCGAAGATGTATGATTTCATTTAATTAGAAACAAAAATAAAATTAGTGAATCTACCTAAAAATCATCCCACTTGGAGTCTGTGCACTCTCCATAGAAGAGGTTCTCGTAAATTATTAAAGAAAGATGGGAAAAATATCAAAATTGAGGAATATTTTCCAATAAATATGCTATTATCAATAATTATAAATTAACATTAATAGTTAATTATTACAAGTTAATATTCTTATAGAATAGAAAGTGGCGTCATCTATTGACAAAAAATATATAGAAACCATCGTTGATATAAACATATATAAAATATTTAAAACAAATAAAAAAATATAAATAACTGAATTTATATAAAACAATGTAAGAGAAAAATAATAATAATAAAATAAATAAATAAAAATAAAAAAAATTATCAAAGCTAAGAACTGAACCAGCGATCACGCAATTAAAAAAGCAAATCTCCAACCATTGCGCTACTGACACATTCGAAATGCAATTAAATTTTAGATTATATGAACTCAATACGAAACTTCTCGTGCGATTTTCTCGACAATCCTGGAGTAGTGCACTTTATTACTCACACATTATATTGTCCTAGGGGACTACTACAAGTGTGCAAAATTTCAAAAAAAATCGGTGACCCAAATATCTGACCCTCCCCTTGTAAGATGAGCAAACAAAGTACTTACTTTGAATAAAAAAATATTGAAGAGCACAAAAATTTATAAAAGAAATAGTCATTTGTTACTAGGAGATGCATTTTTTCCTCAACTGTTAAATCATAACTCTTCTCTTTTATAGAAGAGCCTAATATAAATGCAACAGGAACAGTTATATTCAGCATTTCCTTAAACTCTGTCATCCACTTATACACACAAATATTTTATATATATTTTTATATAGCCACATTAAAATCATCTGAATCTGCATTTGAGAATTGCAGATCTAGATCATATTTATCTCACTTGTGGTTATCAGTTAAGCTATTGCTAATTATCAGTCAAAGCTATTGTAAGTTATACACAATTGGAATTTTCTCTCAGTTTAGTCAGCACAGACATATCTTTCAAGCTATTATTAGTGATGGCATGCTAAAATACAATAGAATTGTTAACAAAGAGAAAGACAAGACTTAAGAGACAAAACATTAACATGCTACAGAATACATAATAGTACAGTAATTAAACATATCTTGATACAAAAAAATAAATCAGCAATATCAAACCACTGTTGTTTTTTTTTTTTTTGTTTAATGCAGTTTTAGGATTCTGATCATTAATTTTTTTCCTATATGCATCATACTTGAGTGATCATGGCTAAATTCTTTTAATTTGCAATTTTTGTGCAGAAAACAATATATTTTCAAATTTGAGGCCATTTTCTGATTATAGAACTAGATTTATCATTTGCAAATTGTGAATTTCAATTTTTCCCAAATTGCATATTTATGAAAATTTTTGCAACTCTGAGAGAATATAAATGGAGAGCATGTAAAATGAACTAGATAATACAGAAACAAAATTATCAATTGCTGATTCTAATAATATTTTCCATTTGATTAATTCAAATTCCCTAGATATCAATATGTTGTTTTAATTTCAAGAAGATAATAGGATAGAGAGAGAAAATAGAACAGATTTCATACAGAAAAGTCTGAGAACTTATTATAAATTCTGACTTATGAATTGAAAGAATTTGATGAAAATATATTTAAGGATCCAAATAATACTGGTTTGTAATATTTAATAATGTATATATATATATATATATATAATCTTCCACTTATATAATGACTGTATATGTAAACATAAGTTCTAATTCAAAAGTGGAAAAATAATAATTTATTAAAGAAATACTTTTGATTTCATAAAGTCATCATTCGCTTTTTCAAACCAATTAGAATACAACGTTTTTGGAATATAAGATGTAGAATCATTAATGATTCTACATCTTATATTCCAAAAATGTTGTATTCTAATATATTTATTGTAAACAGATATTTAATATAATTATGAGCAAGTACATAAAGCCTTAAACATTTATTTTCTTTTGATATCTGAAAACAAATTAATATGAAAATAAAATTTAATTCTCATTATTTTTTATATATTATTATTGTTTTAATTACATTTTAAAATTGGTGAAATAATCAAATCACAAAAAGTGTACTTTTTAAAATAATTCTTTTAAAAATAAATTTATATCATTAGATAAGAACTATATTGAAAATATTAACTGCTTAAAATCCAAAACATTGCAATATATGTATTTAAAAGCACCATAAGCAGCTGAGAATGACAACATAAAAAATACTTTAGATAAGAAATGCAACAATTACAAAAATTTTAATTTTAACAAATGTTTAATATAGTTTACAATTTAACTTATTATTTTACTTACAAAATTATGGATTATTTTTCTTCTTTCATTCCATCTTAAATAATATAAGCCTATAAGACAAGACATTTCACCTAAAAAATAAAATCAAATAAAATAATAAATAAATGATATCCTAATAGAGAGGTATTAATAAATGCTTGACTTAATAGATTAATTGGGGCAAAGAGTTTTGTTAATTTTCCTGGAATGCACTTAAAGTAAGAACTCAAAGCAATTATTTTTTCTAATAGACAAAATGAAAGCAGATTATGTTTAATAATTAAATTTGGCTATTACAACATTAAATAAAGGTAAACAAAATAATAGTTCATAATTAAATAATGATTTATTTATCTAAAGAAATGAAAACAGCCTTTAAAATCAAGTAACTAAAAATAAAGAAATTATTTATGAAGAACTGAATTGTCATACAAATGTTGATAAATAAAAATTCATCATCATCATTGATAAATCAGTAGACAAACTTAGGGCAATTTAACTACTGCTTCAGACAAATCATAAGTGATATTTTTGCAAAAATATAAATTGTTTAATGAATTTTTCATTTGTGTTCTATACAAATTTAATAAAAAAAAAAAAAAAACACATTCACATATCTTTGAAACTGCCTAAGTAAAGGACCTACTATATAACAAATAATTTTACTAAAATTTAGAAAATATATTTGTTGAGTATGATTTTTTTGTTTGTTCCTTAATTTATAGAAGTCAATAGTATATTATTATTTTACACAAATAGAAGTATAATGAAACATTGAAATTGAAATGAAAAGAGACAGAAAAAATATTTTTTATATATTATTATTAGATTGGGAAAATTTTATAATTATTTTTGATTAACTATTATTATAATTAATATATAATTAGGTTAGGTTGTATATATTTAGGTGTGTATATATTTAATGATATAAAAATCATTAAATGAATGATGAATTTGTTGATCTAAAATATTAATATTTTAAGTCAATAAATTCAGTTGTTAAATGTCTGAAATGCTTTTTAACAAAGAATATACAGTGAAACCTGTCTAAGTTGGACACATTTGGTGTGTCCAACTTAGAGAGGTGTCCAACATAGAGAGATTCATAAAATCAAAATTTTTCTTAAACATATTAAACAATAAATTTTTGTATCAATGCAAACCTTTATTCAAAATACTAAACACTAAATTTTCATATCAATGCAAAACCCTTTTAGTCAATTCAAATTGGAAACATTTTATTATTTTAAATGAAAAGATCGGAAGAGCGGTTAAATTGGAAACATTCAATTATTTTAAATGAAACTCAAAAATGTCAAATACAAACTACAATCTATCAATGGTTTCAACATGAGAACTATTTATTTGAAAAGAAGTCTGTATGGAGCCTTTTTATATTTAATTCACACTTTATCCACACATTTTCAATTTTATTTATTTTTATATCAAATAGAGTTTCAACAATCTCTGGTTCATTATCGTTCAAATTCCTCTACATATTTTAAAACTGTTTCATGATCATTCCAACAAAATCTCTATATGAATTGAGCTGGATATAATTTTTTCAATTAAATCACTGGCATAGCCAGTGATTTAATTGAAAAGATTTCATATTCATGATGGACAAGATTGAATATTTTACAAATTTTGACAATAGTTAAAATTTTATGATGATAGTTCTCAGGAAGAGCATTCAGTTCTTCTCTTAGGTCAAAGTTATTGACCTCTTGCATTCCTTCCTGAATCTATAAGAGAACTCAGCTTTTTTAAAACATTTCTGAATAGTTAATTGTGAAACTTTTTGTCATGCAACATAAATCCATCTCACTACATCCAGAATAGTAAATGATCAGTAATTTGCTTCTTTTGGTCTAATGTCAGTTTATTTAATTTTCTTTTACTGCTTTTTAAGATCTCTAAAGGAAAGCTTAATCATAGCAACAGAAGAAACAGCACACAATTCTCAAAGAAAAAATATAAACCAAGGTCTATAAATATCAAAACTAACTAATTATAGCCCAAATATTTTTAATTTTATTGCAATAAAATATTCTAGCTATAATTTGGCTAGTTATCATTTGTTTTTTCTCAATGCTCAGTGTTTGTATTTACAGTAATAAGTAAACTATGGATTTATAAGTCATTAGTAACCATCTCAAGGCATGACTAATCAATGTTATAAGTTTTTCTTTCATAACTTCCTTTGGATAATCTTCTAAACCTAAATAAAATTTATGATTTTATTTCAACCAATAATCAAAAAGTGTCCATCTTATTACAAACAGTTGTTCAAGATACAAGATAGAGAGGTGTCCAGGATATAGAAGTTTGGACATATAGTAAAATATAGGCTTTTGTCCGGTTCCAGGAAAAGTCGTTCAACATAGAGAGGTGTCCAACTTGACAGGTTTTACTGTATTATCAAACATCAAATAGGAAACATTCATAAACTGTGTCATACTATTTTAAACATTTTTGACTTTCTCATTTTTTGTCACATCAAGCTTGACCTCTCAAATTATGACATCACAAATTTGAATATCCCTCTTTTACTTAAATTTTTTTCCTGATTTTACATAAAAAATACATAAACTAATACAAAATAAGTATTATTTTATACTGGTACTTTGTTATATACAGAATATTCTTTAACTTCCAAATAAGCTTTCAAATAACTGGATATAAATGTCATAGAAATAAATAAATTTGTTATAAAATGTAAGATATCTCCAAATATGTGACACTGTAATCTTTATTTTTCAAATGATTAAACATAAACATTTTATATTTTATAAAAAAATTTAATCATAGAAGGTAGGATTTGACTTTGCCTACCGTGCATTTTTCAATAGGCTGTTATAGGCCTTGCACGTGTTGTGTGTCGCACAGCGCTCATGTCATGTCGTATTAGCATTTTATTCGGTGATTTGCATTTTTAGAAGTTAGCATTGTTTTGTGTGCAATATGTATTAGTGTCTGCTTGTTATTTTTTTATTAAACAAGTGCCAGTAAACTTTATTTTTGTTATGTGAAAGTGTTTTTTTGTCGGCTTATTGGTGAAATTGTATTTATTTAACGCTTTGCTGTGGATATTCTCCTTTATTCTTTGCCGATTGTTGTTTAATTGCTTGTTCTTGTTTTGTGAAGCCATGGACCTATGTCATCGTGCTGTGTTGTTTTGTATTATGTGTAGATATGCATTGTTATTTTTTAGTTTTTTGTTGCAGGTTTGTTTTTGGTGCTTGCTGATTTCAAGTGTGTTTGCTGCAACAGTTGTTTCTTTTAGTTGTGTGAATGGCTGTCTGCGATATTCATTTGAGGTTGTTACAAGTGTTTTAGAACTATCAGTTTTTCCCGTCGCTGGGTGTGTTTATGGTAATATCCTCTACTATCAGCATAAATTTTTTTTCCATGGTCGGTGTGTTGTTTTAGTTACTTGTGTAATGTGTGTTTTGATGCATGTATTGCTCATTAAAACACTCTGTTCTTATTTGCTTGCTTGTGTTTTGAAACACTGTTTGTTGTTTGATAGTTAGTGAGCAAGCAAAATTTTTTTGTGCATTAATAATAATGGCAAATGTGTGGCGATGTTTTTTATTGGTGTTTCTTTTGTTTTTGCAGTATTTGTGCATGCATATCTGTCTCTGAACTTATTATTTATAAGTGATTTTGTTTGCAGCAAATCAGTAGATTGCTGTGTATTTTCGTTGCAGCAAATCAGTAGATTGGATACATAAATTGTAAATGTTCTTATGCGTGTGGTGTATTAAGGGTGTGTTTTGATGTCTGTCATTGTAAATAAGCATGTTTAGCAGGAATTACAGTTTTACTGGATAAGAAGGGGTGTGATTTGTGTGTGCAAAATAAATGCTTGGGAAGATTCAAAACAGCCATTATATTCAGTACTTAGTTTGATATCATTTTTTTTATTCGGATTAATGGTAATATTTGCAATTGATAGGTGTGTACAGTTGGCAGATGTGAATTACAAGGCTTTTTTGATTTATGTTGGGCAGGTTTTGTCCCACCTGCTTTTCGGCCCTGTGTACACTAAACATAATTGTTATAGTTGGTGATACGTGCTGCTCAATGTATTCGTGGTTATCTGTATGCCAGATTTGTGGTAATATACGCTATTACGATTTAGATATGAATGCAGATGGATATTTCCAGGTAGTGGCAACCGAAAGTGACTAACGTATAGTATGCGATAATGGAATTAATGTGTATTTCAGGATTGTTCCGATAAAATGCTGTTTGTGCAATGCGGCATGCTAATTATGGCTTGTGTTTGAATGGTGACAGCAAATTTAGTGCGCGTGCTGGCAATTTTTTTTATTTGTTTTCTTTTGTTTTGGGATCAGTAAATTATACATGTTTGAAGGTGATGCACTTGTTACTAATGCATTTATAAATAATTTTATAGTGAATATTTTGATAGAGTTTAATTTAAAGCGATATTTGTGTGGATAATGATTAAATTCACAAGCTGCATTGATCTGGCATATGTGTGCGCATCGAATACTTGTTATAAAACAGGCTGCAAGTTGCTGCATTAAAAAAAATGTCACAAATACATGTTATAAACCAAGATAACGCAATGTGTGCAATGATCATTCATTATATGCAATCTCCAAACATTTGCTAGCAACAAGTAGTCGTAGCATGGTTAGATAGAATGTATGCTACTATGCGTCAGGTCATGCCTCAGTTAAAATTAGAGATTTTTTTCCTTACAATATATGTAATAGGTAATTTAACAAATAGGTCAAATTACCTATTACAATATTTTCCTCACAATATATGTAATTTGACAGTTATAGGTAGAGATGTAGAAGAGGGTGTTAGAGTGACAGGAGGGCAAATATAAGAGCAGCAAGATGAGGGGGTAAGAGAGGGGGTCGCAAGAGGATAGGCAGGGGTTTTGGAAATTGCATAAGAACTGATTTCCAAAACTTTTTTTGAACCCCAAAAATCCAAGCCCCAGTTTAATCTATCATCCCCAAAAAACATCGATCCCCATTTTGAATTTGTATAGCTCTCCCTTCCCGTGACGCGTGGCACGATTGAATCACATGGCAGTCAAAGTTGAATCTTACCTCATAAAATGTAAAATCAATAATTTTTAAAGCATGATTACAAAATTTACATGACAGTTACTACAAACTCCCTCCCCCTAATATCATGACATAGTTCATGGATTCTCTCATATATTTTCTAATAATTAGATATTTAAAATATTGATGTTTTCATATTACAAGTATCCCTCCTATAACATGGCTTTCTACAACACAGTTTCGCTCTAACACAATTTGAAAATTGTGGAAACCCTGATATTACACGGTACTTCTACAACACTGTTTTTACTTAACACATTTAGAAAATTACGTTTACTCTCCTACAATACAAAACATTTTCATTAATTTTTGTAAATCCATACTAGAGACACACAATACACACAAAATGCAATCATTAGTAAATACTTTGCTAAAATTAGTCATAAATGCAATTTTGCTAGTTTGCCATGAGAGGGACAATATGCAGTCTATTTTTGATTTCAATTTGAAATTGAGTTAATTGTTGACAGTTAATTACCGACAATTTGAGTTCCAAACATACAGTTATTGGATAAAAAATAAGTTTTTATTCTTCAATAGAAGAATGTGAAAGAGAAGAAAAACTTTTGCGCACCCTGTACATATATTAAGTTTTACATAATATATGTATATAGTATAGATACAGCTGATCAGGGTCGGATAGACCAAAAACGTTTCTGTGACTGTACAATAACTATAATAAAGATGTTTATATCCCTTCTGAGTGCTAGAAAAAAGAGTTTATTGTTGAATTAATTATATATAGCTTTCTTTAAAAATCAAATAAACATAAATATTGATTTTATATAAAAATTCTGTACTATATTCTATGCTAGTGAAAACTTAAAATAAATTTTCTAATCACAAGTAGATGAAACATCATGAAACATACTATTGTGAATATATGATTAAACATTCATATATTTAATACATTTGAATATTGTTAATGGAAATCTTCTGAGTAAATATCTTGATCATTAATAACTATAAACTAGAACTTTGATTTTTGCTTATTGATGCATCTTGACTTTATCAATAATGCATGTTTATTTAATAAATTTTTGGTAAATCTGATTATGACTTCTTATTTGGAATAAAATTATTTCAATTTTTGTATGTTGTAAATTACAGATTACAATTATTTTTCAAGATGTTTACTTTTTGACTTTTTGTGACCATCAACATTGACTTTTTTTTAACATATTGAATGGAACATGATTATTATATTTAAACGAAATTTAAATATGTTAATATAGTAATGCTTAAACAAAATTTTCTTTAAGATTGATAAGTTTTATGTATTACTTTAGGATTGATGAGAACCTTCCTAAACAAGTCAGAGATATTCCCTTCTGATCAATATTTTAGATACAACAATAAATATTAATTTTAAGGCTGAATGTAAGTAAATGCCTCTTTTCAAATAGGTGTAGCAGCTCAATATTATTTGCAAGAATTAGCTTCAAGGCAAGACAATTCCTGCCTTATTTCATTGGAATCATTGTACATAGGTTATGAAGCATTTGCAATGATTTAAACTAATTGTAAACAATCAGTCAGTTGTCAAAATCAGCTACAGTTAGAATAATTGTTTATAAAATGTTACTACAATATAGACTACATGTTATGTGTATGATTATCAATAGTAAAGTTTTGTCAAGGAATCATCAAAAATATTGAAATAAAGAGAAAAAAAAAATTAAAACATAGAATAATAATCATTTACCATAAAATATGAAGAATTAATGTAGTCTTCAATAAAAACTACATATTTTGATAAAGGAAATGATATGATGATAGTTTTCTGGCTATTGAAGGCTAACATTTCAGTTTGATGTATTATTTTTTAAAGGTTGCCTTCCAATATATATTAAAAAATGCATATAAATAATTCTGTTATGTTAAAGATTCATTTCAAAAATTACTATATATTTTGGAAAGAGCATCTCATAATCTCAGAATTATTTATATGCATTTTTTATGTTAAAGATTCATTTCAAAAATTACTATATATTTTGGAAAGAGCATCTCATAATCTCCTGATGTTTCTGGAAAATAAATTCAATATAAAATAATATACTGATTTTACTCTATCTGAGAGACCTGATATGAATATATCATCTGTTAGTGATGATTGCTTAATTACTTTGAATATGTAATAATAAATTGATTATATTATTATGGAAACCAACTGAAATAGAAAATTCGCTATTTTTTAAATTGAAATAATGAATTACTACTATTTTATATCAATTCTTCTAATTAGTAGCATCTATCTTTAGATTTGTTGGATTTAAATTAAATTTTTTAATGTTTCACACATTATACTCCATACTTAATAAATGTTAATTTTATATGTTTCATTCATATGTTTAATATTTTCATACATTAATTTTAATAGTAGTCTATACTACTGATACACTTTTGTGTTATTGTCAGATTGAACAAGGAATTGATGGATTAAAATAGGGGTGGATAACCTTTTTTTTATAGGGGGTTATATAGAAAAATTTATGGTGGCCACAGGCCAAAACAAAATGATGATAATAGTATTTATTTAAAAAAGAGAAGGTACAGATATGTATGTATACATAGCATTGGTATTACATATAATAAAATAATATAGTGTTGTAAACTTTAACTAATGAGAAACTTGGGATTGCCTTTCTTTTGCAAGAAGTTCAATATCTAGTGAAAGTGATGATGTTGCTTTGCGTAAGGAGCTTTCCAAATTAATATTGATAATACTTGATCTGTTTTTTGATATCGTGAAATTCATTTTTGAAAAAATTGCTCACAGCAATAAGTACTGCCGTAGAGGGACATCATTTACATATAAAATTAATTAGATTTGGAATATTATCTTTTGAAATATGTGTCTCGTAAAAATTTTGCAGAGGTACCTCACGAAACAGACTTTTAAGAACATTATCTGCCTGGAGTTCAAGTAATTCCATTTGAAGCGACATTTCTACTTGCTCCACATTCACGTCAAAAGGTGTCATGAATATTTGGAACTGAAGTTCATGTGAACGGAAATCCTCAAATCTCGATATAAATTCTGTATTTAATGAAGATAGTTCCTGTGCAAGGGCATTTCTTTCGAAATTTTTATGGGCTGCTAGAGTGGGAAAATGATATGTATTTCCTGCACGAATCTGATCTTTCCACAATCGAAGTTTGGTTTGAAAAGATTTTACATGGGTGAATAGCTCATGGGCAAGTTGTCCTGGTTTTTGCATATTCGTATTTAGCTTGTTCAAGTAGCTGATGACATAAACCAAAAATACAAAATCAGATAACCATGCATCATCTCTCAAAGGTTTGACTAGTATGAATTTGCCCTTCATATCCATAAAAGTTTGCACTTCTTCTCTTAACTCATAAAATTGCTTCAACATTTTGCCATTACTGAGCCAGCGAACTCAATGAAAAACGAGGTTTCCATATTCCGATTCCAATTCATGCAAGAATTGCTGGAACTCCGGTGATTCAAACCTCTCAATTTAATAAAATTTACACATGAAACAACTGTCTCCATTACGTGCTGTTTATCAGGAACATATCTACCATGGTATAGGAGGGATACCTGTATATTATATTATATTTAAAGCAATATTTAAACTTAATTGCTTGATCATAAATATTAATTTTTATATTAATTTTAAAAAATTAGTATTTTCAATTTCTTACACATACCTATAAACATGATAAGGGTTTGAAACCAAGGGTGATCAAATTTATGTTTTGTTGAAGTTCCATTAGTTCTTGGATCAGGATAACCAAAAGCACTAAAAATTTTAATACTAATTTTAGATTATATATTCTAGTTTTATAAAAATTAATTTCTAAATAAAGTTGTTATAATATAAAATTATTATATTAACAATAGAAGAATTCTATTTATTTAGAATGGCTATTTTTTAACACAGTATTTTAGACCAATGATTATCAGTGTTTTACCTTTTGAGCCCCACCTAATAACTTTAAAAATATCTAGTTGTCATTAAATAAGCATAACTGATATAGAAGGAATTGCAAAATAGCTCCATTTCCTCAACTCAGCATTTCATGAAAATTTTTATGCCAACTTTGGTGATAATTTGTGCTATGAATAATAGATACAAACTCAGTTTTTAGGTAGAATATTTTTTTTTTAATGAAACTGGAGTGCTCTCAGCTTGAAAAGCAGTTCTCGGCCTCATCAGCAGTTTTTTACTATAAAAAAACCACTGATGAGGGCTTAATTCCTTCCACCCACTCAAAAAGTAACTACAAAATATATACCGGTAGTTATTTTTGGAGAGGATGGAAGGGAATTAATTAATAGTTAAGGAATTAGAGTAATAAACATATATTATATATACAATGCATATAATATATTTAAACATTTTAATAAACTATCCCACGCTTCTCAAACTATAGATCGCAACCCCAAATGAGGTTGCGAAGCGAAATGCTGGGGTCGCAAAAATTAAATTCAAACACTTGAATTTCAGTTTATATATAATTTCACAAACGCCCAATATTTAACGTATGACAACATATGAATTTTCAGTGTAGTTGGTTGATTATGTTCATCTTAATAAGTATGTAAATGATTTATGTACTTGTATGTTTTATTTCATATTTAATACCTGGGGTCACAAAAAATCTTGTAATGAAAAATGGGGTCATGAATGAAAAAAGTTTGAGAAGTGTTGAACTATCCCACTAAATATTTTTTATACCATCAAAAATTTGCTGACCGATCCATTTTGGTCCATTTTTTAAAATTTTCTGATCCAAAAATTTTTGGGTCGGCAGCAACACTGGCTACAGCTCCAGTGCACTAGTAGTTTGTCATAAGCAATGGTCATAAGAATATAGCATCAATGCTATATTCTTATGCAATATAGCTTTCCTTATGATGGAATATAGTAAAGTGGGGTGAATGTGTGCAGTGAATTTTGTGCACCAAAGTTTCTTGAATGTGCAGTTGCTTTCATGATTTTATCAAGTTGTTTTTAACACATGATTATCATACTCTAAGTGAATAAGAATTTCTGAAATATATGTACTTATTATTGTGAATATTAGACTAGAAAAACAGAAAATGTGAATTTTTATGATTTTTTTATAATTGAACTCTATCTTGAAAATTTTTACCTCTTCATAATCAGTTTCAAGAAATCGTTTTGTTTTATATATCTTCATAAATATTATCTAAACCCACTATTTCTGCAATGATTAAAAGCAATTTGCGTTCCAACTCTAATGTAGGGTAAATGGGCACAATTCCCCATACATTTATACTATACACATAATTACTCCATAGAACAATGAATTGTAGGTATTTGATTTCCTTGGTTTTTATTTATAATTTTGCTAATAAGGTCCTTTGAAAATCATTCTTTTATTCCGTGAAAGCTGAAGCTTGAGAGCTCATGTGCAACTAATATCTAATATTCTAAATTCTATGGTTTGATTAAAATAATGAAAAAATTCTTTCTTATTATAATTTAAAATATATATATATATATATCTTTATCAAAGGCTTTGAGGCATTTAATAGCTATATTGTTTACAAGCCTCTACAGGTCCCATTAGATCTGGCCAACTAGACATTTGCCCAATGTCCCGGCAGTCCAGTCCATCATTGATCTATGGTCATTATATGTTTCCAGCCAATCCTTTCATACTAACTCTCTTTATACCAACAATACTACTCAAATCATTTGCAAAACATTCACTCATTGCTATGGTTTCATTCTGCATATCATTCAATTCACCAAAATTTGTCTGTCATTCTCACACATTACCTTATGGAACATTCATAATAACTAACACATCCTCTTTCTAGCTTCATCCTCATCACATTATCATTCATATTTAAATTTTTTCATATTAAATGTGAATCGTAACCTGATAAATTATGAATGACAACAGGAATGAAATCTCTGGCATAATATCCAAGATTACAATGAGTGTGAAGAAGATTTCGATAATTTTCGGTATAATGACAATGATTTCAAACTATATTCTGTAATATGCACTTTTTCATTTATTCATCATCATTACTATATTACTTTTCATTGTCTCCCACCTCAGTCCATATTTCTACAATGTCATTCCTCACTCAGTTTAGGTTTGTACTATGCATTTCATTTTCTTACACACACAACAAATTTAAATTTGCATTTTTACTAAAATCATAAAAAAATTCTTATTCATTCTTTCTCTATTTATATTTTACATAGCTAATTTCCATTTAAGCTTTCAGCCCAGTTGTTATTATTTATCAATGCAATTATCATCAATTGTATATAGTAACAATTTTGTATTTGTTAGTCCAGTTATAATTATTTTGAATATTAAAAAATCAAGAATTAAATTCATCATGTTGATCAGGACTGGGGTGTCGGCATTGGTGTCGGAAGTTTTAGGAAGTGTTTGGTGTCAGCAATAACTTTCTCATTGCTCATAATTTTAGTTTTAAATTTAAAAAATGTATTAAATAATTATTTTCTTTTTTTTTGGTGAATAAATAATTTTTTCAGTAATAAATATTGAATAACTTTTTGGTGAATAAATAATTTTTTCAGTAATAAATATTGAATAAAAATTGAGTCTAAAAAAATTATTTGTGCGTGTTTATTGTCAAAGGTGTCGGTGTTGGTGTCGGCCAAAAAAAAAAATGTAGTTGTCGGTGTCGGCACATTTTCCTGCTGACATCCCAGCCTTGGTGTTGATCAGTCAACAATGACATAGTCTAGTGAAGGACTGCCAAGACATTTGGCAGTCCCAGACAATCTCAGACATCATTTCATCTGGCTCCTCTGGCCATTATGATAAAGTTGTACTAGACTTGTTACAGAAAGAAAAATTACTGATGATATAATTCACCTTGTGAAAGAAAAGCATAGGTAGAAAAGGAAGAAACTGAAAGCAAAAGAAACCAAACTAATATAATTTTATGCATAAATTAATGCTACAAAATCAGACGGAATGATCAAAATTTAATGTAATTTTATGCATTAAAATTCAATATAATTTTATGCATAAATTAATGCTACAAATAAAATTCAAATTTAATTTCATATAATGCTACAAAATCAGACTGATATAAATTTTACATGTGTGAGGTTCTGGAGACCCCCAAACGGCACTCTCTTGTCTTATAGAAATAACATAAAATTAACTTTTCGATTCTATTACTTCTTAGTTGCCTTATTAAACTTCCATATTTTTGAAAATGTTTGGTGGTATAATGTCTTTTTAAATTGTACTCTTTTAAAACCGTGATGGCTTCATTACATATCAGACAAATTGGCTTGTCCTTATAAATTACAAACAAATATTCTTGGGTCCACTTCTCCTGGAAGATACAACGTTCTTGATCAACCTTTCTGTATTTACTACCTGAAGGTCAGGACATATTTTAGGACCAGAAATTTTTTTTAATTTTTCAAAACAATCAAAACTTACTAATCCAACTTCTGTACTTCCCAACTGATCTTAAAGCAAATTGGTGAGAATCGCAGCTGCTTCTCTTCACATAGCCAGTGGCCTAAGCACATCAAATATTCCAGAATTTACTGGCACCATCTAGTGACTAGTCTAGGTGGTCGTCGTATCGATGCGACACGGTGGGCCGTATTAATATGCAACAGAGAAATTTAGTGACGGGCTGGGCAAATCTTGCTCAAGGGCCGCACGTGGCCCGTGGGCTGGGGGTTGCCCTGTGAGGATTCGAAAAACCCCGATGTTTTTTAACATTAATTAATTCGAAAAATTTATTATTTCAAATTAGATATAAAAATTTATAAAAAAATGATTAATTAATAAATGATAAAAGCAATCATCGTGAACAAGGAACTTTGAACAAGTTCGTTAGTTCCGTACTCCACCGTGGGAAACTTCCCTGTTTTGGAAAAGAAATAAAATCGAAGAGTTCCGTATCCAAGTGATGGGGTCAGACATCAGTTAGTTTAGTCCGAGAGGATAAGAGGAGTAGTCTGGGAGAGAAGAGAATCAGAAATAGAAGTTCGTAATTTGGAAAAGCTACAACAGGACAATGTAAAGTTTTTACAACAGGAGTTAAACTCGCCCCATCGGCGGTAGCCGACGAAGGCGAGAGAGGATGGAGAATGGCAAAGACAGCCGATTGACGGATGGCGTTCAACAATAGTGTACAACAAAGATAAGAAAATAAGAACTGTGAACTGTGTACTAAGTGGACAATAGACATTTAGGATTTATGTATGGACAACTACAACATGAAGTAGTGTAGGATCGACAAAGATCTCTCCCAGGTATGCTGAAGGTTACGGTGAACTCACTCTCTCTCTCTCGGAAAAATATGTTCATTGCAAAATTACGTTTAAGTTAGTTTTTTTATATATTCAATGTTAACTGCTAAATGTAAATAAATATCTTATTTTGTTTATAATATAGTTATTTGAGTCAATTTCCAATCCTGGACCTCGGCGTCATGGATCCACGCGCCAAACGCGACGCCGCGCGCCAAACGCGACGGTCAAATTCGAAATTCGGCCAATTTTGGCATCTCTACATCTCTTATAACAGCGCCTACTCCTCGCGATCCTCACAGCCCACTCCTAGATTAGAATTTCATTAATAATACTCTGTGTAATACTCTCATAGTAAAATCACAATGAGAAAATCAGAAACGATCATTATTACTTGATGGATATTTTGCTACTTTTACAAAATACTTTTTTCTTTTTTCCTATATACATTATGAATTTGCTTTTATAACATTTTGAAGATTATTATATAAATCTTATTCTTTTACGCTGTCTTAGTTTCTTCTAATAAATTTTCAACTTTGCAATAATTTTTATATTATGTAAATGACAGTTTATTATGCTTTTTTATATACTTAATACCATTAAACTTTATTGATTATCTCTATGGGGGAAAACAATAAAAATTTTCTATAAAATTTTAGTCTTCTAACTGGATTTTTCCAACCTTAATATTTTTTAGGAACTTAATTCCTGTAATATTCTGCTCATTAAGAACAGATATATTATATAATATTTATAAAATAACATATAAAAATACTTTAAATTTTACAAACTACATTTGTCTTGCTACATATCAGAGCTTACTCCCATTCAAATTTGGAAATAAAATTGTAAAGCTAAGTTATAGCAATTTATATCAAATCAAAATTTCATTCTTTTTTTTAGAAAAATATAATCTAAGAAAACTGCTTTAACTCTTATTATTAGATATCTAATCGGATCCACGCTCCAAGCGCGACGCCGCGCGCCAAACGCAACGGTCAAATTCGAAATTCGGCCAATTTTGGCATCCCGACATCATTTAAAAGCGCCTACCCTTCGCGATCCTCACACATGTTTTTGTTCAAAAAACTGATACAAAAACATGTAAAATTTATAGTGAAAATTACTTAACTTCCAATAAAAATGCATGTATGCATCATAACTTTTTATTTCATTTTAAAAAATATTTTTTCTCCATATAAGGTTACATTTTCTATTAAATAATAAATTTCAGTTCATGAAAAATATTAATAAATTTCATTCAAAAATTTTTTATTTTATCAAGAAGAAATTTTATTCTATGTTAAAGAAAATTTCAGACTTTTGGTTTCAAATTTTCTCCAATCAAACAAAAAGTATCATTTAAATCAGCATTTTTCAAACTCTTTTGACAGTGACCCATTGCAGGAACCATATTTTGTATTGTAATCCAGTACATATGTGACATACCATTCTGAATTCCAAAAACAGAATCTTACAAATGCATTCCATAATATACACAAAGCATGCCACAATTGATAAAAAGAAAGATATTAAAGATAATGCAGTATTAAGTAACATTTTAAGTACAATAAAAGGAACAGCTATATCAGTACAATGTAATTCCGTTCACGATTTAGAATTTATTTTTCAATTAAAAAAAGTATAGTAAGACCCCGCATAACGCTGCTCTGTTTAACGCTGTTTTGATTTAATATGGTTTTTCGAAATCAATATTTTTTTTATTCATTTTGGTGCAGTTTTTCAAACCATTATACTCATATAAATCCAAAATCGCACAAAGACGAGTAAGTTAGCATTTCTGAAGATGAGAAGCAAAAGGAACTTGCAATGGATTTTTAAAAACATGTTTAGCCTCTATTACAGAAATTATGGATTAGTTTATACAAAATGATCCAAATTTTGATATAAGTTCAAAAGCAAGACAAAGTGTCATGGTGCGATGTCTGGCTATCGACAATTGCTTGCTGAACAAAAGAAGATAAGACATACGACATTAGATGACTTCTTAATTAACAATAAAAACAAAAAATGTCAAATGAGGAAGAACCTTTCTCATCATCAACATAAATAATTTACTCAAATATTTTTTTGATTTTCAGGAATGATTTATGAATTAAAAATCGATATTAGCAATAAAAAATGTTTATAATTAACATAATACAATAACAATAATAATACATATTACAAAATAAAATAAAAAAATAATATGTATATTTTTTTAATTCACTGTCCTGATTCACCTATCTCCATTATTTGAATGTGAAGATGATTGTTTAACACTGTTTCATTTAGCGCTTGATTTTGTTGGAACGTATTCCCCTGCATTAAATAGGGTCTTACTGTAACACTATTTTCTTTACAATAAATCTACATCATGAGTACATTATATTTTCTGAAATAATTCAAAACTGAAAATATGATCGACAAAGAATATAAAAAAAGTGTAAAGAAAAATGAATTGCTTTCTAAAAAGTATTTTATTTTATAAGTTGTATTCTAAATATTTTTGTGCATATTTTTCTGTTCATTATGACCCATTTCATTTATTCATAACCCTTAAGGCAGGGTTGCAGAGTCAGATGGCAAATGATCTGACTCCAACTCCACCTTTTAAAAAAATTTGACTCTGATTCCCTAAAATTTTTAAAGTCCAACTCCGAGCAGTTTAAAAATCTGACTCTGAACTCCACCCAAAATCCTCTGACACTGCAACTCAGGGTTGCAGAATTGGATGGCAAATGATCCGACTCCCTAAAATTTGTAAGATCTGACTCCAACTCCGGGCAGTTTAAAATTCCGACTCCAATTCCACCAAAAAATCACAGACTCCCCGACTCTGACTCTGCAACCCTACATTAAAGGAATACAACCCACAGTTTGGTAAATCCTGATTTAAAAAAATAGTATTTTTAACAAGAACATTAAATATAGTAGACTCTCAATTAATGTGAAATTGGGAAATTAATTACCCCAGATAATCTGCAAAATATTCAAAAAAATAAAATCAGAATTATGAACAATATGTTTTTAATATTATGAAAAAAATAAATTGCATATATATAGATAAATATCCTATTATTTTTTGAGAAAAGAAATAAGAAAATGTTTTTATTTGTAGCAAGAAATTATTGTAATTTTTTGTTACTTTAATGTGATTATAATTTTGATTGCCAATAATCTATGATTCGATCTTAGTAACTTGTTTAATATTTATATTATGATATTAAAACAATAAGTATGTTGTTCTGAACTTAATAGTAAGATGCCAAATTTATATTTATAAAAGCTTGGACTAATTTATATTTATAAAAGCTTGGACTAATTTATAATTTTAACTCAGCATATAGAACTCATTTTAATATTTTCTTACCTACAATCATTTTGTGCTTTTTTGCTTAATGTATTAATAGAACCCGTGATTAGCATTCCTAAACATAAAATTAATTGTTTAAAAGTAAGAGCCATTTTGTAGAAGTGCGTTTACAATAAACTTCCTATTTATATGCAAAGAATACAGCACATGCAAAAAATAAATCATAACATGACAGCAAGTCATATGATCAGTAGTTGCCAACTAATACAGTAGTTTTTGTTTCCAAAAATTTTGTTGGAAAAAAATTATAAACTATTTTTAAATTTATGAAATTAAATTATATAATTTAATATAAATGTCACTAATAGATTTATAATTGAAAAATATATTACAGAATTTATCTATATTTGTCGCACTCTTGATTTATCGTTATCACCGATGGTCATCATACCGATTTTTATTCTTTAAATTAGGTTGTGTAAAAATAATTAGAAAATTATATGAAAAACGTTTTTATGTTTATCTTTTATGAACTAGTATTATGGTTATAAAATTTACATTATAAATTTAGTTTATATAAAATTTTATAAATAATAATTAATGTTAGGAAATGGATCTTGAGATAAATGACTATAAAGTCACAAAAATATCAATTTTCGAATCTGAATGCAATGATTTAGAAATTTCAATACTGTGCTGAGTTTATTTTTTACTATCCTATAGAGGTATAATTATACCTCTATAGAATAGGTTTATAGAGTATATTTTCCTTTTTTTTCAAATAAAAATATTTGCCTATATGCCTGACAAGAATAATAAATTACCCATTATCTACATTGGATGTCACATTAAATTATCCAAGGAATATATCCAAATGTTCTGAATGTTGAAGCATTTCTACACGACCAATCGATCCTACTATTTTTTGTGTGGTTTTTACGCCGATTTTCATACGTTGAGAACTAAGCGGCGAGGCACTTCCATGCCCCTGATGGAATCAACCGTCAGGGGAATTTCATAATTTAATTTTCTTTCTAATGGCACTTTCATGCCTCTGGTGAAAGCCGTCAGGTGGAGTTCAATGAACTGGGCACGACTTCTACTGAAAAACTGCAGATATGGGATCCAGTCTGTGCCAGGATGAAAGTATGCATGTGCTTCCATTATGAGGATTTAGATTCAATTCTCGGGTCCCACATCTCCAATTTTTCGGGATAAGTCTGGGCCTGGTTCATTGAACCCCATCCTCCACCTGACGGTTGACCCCACCGGGATTAACGTCCATTGAGCCATCCATTGGGATATGGATGGCTCTTGGTGGGCATTAAAGTATCTTACTGCTTAGTACTCACCGAATGAAAAGCGGAATAAAACCATACAGCAAAAAAAAACTACATAAAGGAATCGGTCGGATTAGCCGCTTAAAATGTTTAAGCTTTCTACTGAAGAGAATTTGAGTTCGATTCTCGGATCCCACCTCTTGGAAATTTCTTTCATAGGGTCCAGGCCGTCGATCCCAGGTTTTAGGTTCAATTAATTCTGATCAGGATATTTAGGCTCATTTAATCTCCTTTCGTGAATAGTCTTGAATTCAGGATGATATCTCCACACATCATTTCTCAATCAAGGATTCTTTAATCCTATGCTAACTAGTCCACTACAAATCTGGCTGACTCCTCCATAGGGGTGGGCAACTTGTAACAAAGTTTTTATAGTCTTCCTACTTAGTAATCAGCACCACTACTGATTGAAGAATGGCGTCATCTATTAGTAAAAAAAATTAGAGGGACATACTGTTGCTAGTATTAAAATTTAATCCAAGTGAAAAAATTAAATAATTTTAGTTTAGAATAAAATTCACTTTAATTATCATGACAATAAAAAATGGGATATTTAAATTACTAAATCTGAATGCAGATAATGGTTAAGTGATTTATGCAACTGAATCAATGGGCGCGTTTAGCAAACTCTGGGAGCGAGTGTTGACGTAAATCCCAAAGCGAGGAAGAAGTGCTGGAATACGTCACAAGTTAGGGAGCGAACAGAAAACGAATCCGATATCTAAAGAAAATGACGGCGTCCAGTAAACAAGGAGTTTGCCAGAAATGCAGCAGCAGTTACAGCGATTACGACTTATTTACAACTTTATAGATTCAGAATCTGAAGAGCATGAAGAACTCTTACAATTGAAATGTTTTCTGAATTTAATGATAATTTATTCAATAATTTTTAATGAATATTTATAATAAACCTATATTACTCCAGCAAGGAAGCACATATGTTTTATTTGTAATAAAAGTTTTGAATTCATCTATAATTTATTAAAATTTAAGATAGATAAAGTGTTAGTGTCGAAAATTTTAAAAAATGAAGCTGTTTTTCACAGGCTTGTGATTCTTAACCTTCATTGTGATTGTAGGAAACAGGGTACCAGAGAAAGTTAAAAAATAAAACTTTAGTATTTTTAAAAATGAAAATATTATTTCCTGATGCTTATCGGTTTTTTTTAAATCATCCAAAAAAAAAATTCCAGATCTTAACTGTGAACTGATTAACAGTGCAGATCGAATATTCCGTTGTGTTAAAAATTCATTTAAAAAATTACACACGATAATCAGTTACCAATGGGGCGAATTTTTAAATCATTTCATCATTGAGTTAAAATATTTAGGTTCATGTAGGGTTAGCGACGCATCTAATTCATCAAACAATCTGGAAAATTTGATGTAGCTGCTCAGGCGACACTGGATGTAGTTCGCAACGCAACGCGCTCTCCGCAGGCAGCTACGGAAAACTTTTAAAGGCAACGCGCTAGCGGAAATCGAAGCGAAGCGTGCACTCGAGACGGAGCGACGCGAGCTACGTCACCAGTCTGATTCGTATCGATTACTAGATTTAAATACGCGATATACTATTCTGTTCAGTACTATATGTGAATAATATTCAAATAAAAAAACTTCGCTACATAATTATGAATTTGCCCTATGCGAAAAATTAAATACTTTAAAAGCAATATAAATGAACACCTTTAGTTAATACAATTATTGTACTGTATAACTTTCATTTGATAGAACAGTAAATCTATCAGCTGGAGTGTAGTATTCATTTATATACATCTGTATATATCATATATGGAGTTGATTTTAACGCAAATTCTCGATCAATTCAATCAGTAATCCTCATCATTTATAAACTGTTGTTAAAAATATACAGTATATACTGTATTCATTTAGATACATTGATTAAACTATGCGCCATTTGTAAATAAATACAGCTACTGATACATAAGACCTGTAACAGATTTTGCTTACTGATTTAGTGAATTAATTATATTTAATATTTACTTGGATATAAAGTAGAAGTTTTGAAAATAATCTAACCACTGCAATAAAATATCCATTTCTACTTTTACATTTTTATATGTAACAAATAATATCGCGATAAATTGCAATAAACTGATAAGAAAAATAAAAGATAATATTAACTACATTCATATGCAATATTTAATATGCACTAAATAATTGGTAAAAGGAATCAAGTGTGTCTTAACTACATTATTCAAGTAGGCACAACAGAAAATTTTTATAATTTTCCTAATTAAGTCAATGATGACTATGAGAATCACCCTTCAACTTGGCATAGGCAGTTTCTCCGGCGATTGTCAATAAAAATGCTAAAACTCCCCATTTCCATCCACGAAAGTAGAACAACATTCCCCTTTCGTAAGTGGTCTTGAATCCAGGATGGTATCTCCACACATCATTTCTCAACCAGGGATTCTTTAATCCTATGCTAGCCAGTGCTTTCTGCACTCTAAGTAATTCCGGTGCATCTTCTACTTTATAAATTCGCCAATCGGGTATTTCATAAGGTCTTTTGCCATGACTATCGCCACCCATAATGATTTCCTTTTCAGTTCTACACAACTAAAGGATAACGGCCATAAAATTACTTATCGTTTTGACGGTAGAGGACGCCTCTCGAAACTTAATTTTAGTAAATACTGCACGGTATTAATATTTTTATTTATACTGTATTTTACAAATTAAAATATAAATTCAAAAAGCAATCTTAATTAAAAACACAATACAGCAATAATAAAATGTTCTGTAGTAATAGAGAAAACTTTAGAGTATAAAACTTTATTTGGTATTTATATATTAAAATTAAATTAAAAAAATATAATTTAATATAGTTTATGTTTATTAGCCCTCCGAATGGTAATTTTCGATGCTTGAGAATCGATGTTTCATAACATTATATTTATATGGCCCGACGTAAGAATGCCTAAACCGTGTTTCCGTAGTGCAGTTGGTTAAGCGCTTGTTTGTTAGCAGTTATCATTCTCTTGGATTCGATTTCTCTCCTTTTTTCTTTCTTTCTTTTCGTTGGTAATATAAAGTCAAATACACTGACGGAAAAAAAATCCCAACACCAAGAAAGACTTGTGTTAGATAAACAAAATTTGGTAGGCGTGTTTATACATCTGAAAGATGACATCGATTCAAATTTCGCGCTTTGTTCATTTGATAGAACAGTAAATCTATCAGCTGGAGTGTAGTATTCATTTATATACATCTGTATATATCATATATGGAGTTGATTTTAACGCAAATTCTCGATCAATTCAATCAGTAATCCTCATCATTTATAAACTGTTGTTAAAAATATACAGTATATACTGTATTCATTTAGATACATTGATTAAACTATGCGCCATTTGTAAATAAATACAGCTACTGATACATAAGACCTGTAACAGATTTTGCTTACTGATTTAGTGAATTAATTATATTTAATATTTACTTGGATATAAAGTAGAAGTTTTGAAAATAATCTAACCACTGCAATAAAATATCCATTTCTACTTTTACATTTTTATATGTAACAAATAATATCGCGATAAATTGCAATAAACTGATAAGAAAAATAAAAGATAATATTAACTACATTCATATGCAATATTTAATATGCACTAAATAATTGGTAAAAGGAATCAAGTGTGTCTTAACTACATTATTCAAGTAGGCACAACAGAAAATTTTTATAATTTTCCTAATTAAGTCAATGATGACTATGAGAATCACCCTTCAACTTGGCATAGGCAGTTTCTCCGGCGATTGTCAATAAAAATGCTAAAACTCCCCATTTCCATCCACGAAAGTAGAACAACATTCCCCTTTCGTAAGTGGTCTTGAATCCAGGATGGTATCTCCACACATCATTTCTCAACCAGGGATTCTTTAATCCTATGCTAGCCAGTGCTTTCTGCACTCTAAGTAATTCCGGTGCATCTTCTACTTTATAAATTCGCCAATCGGGTATTTCATAAGGTCTTTTGCCATGACTATCGCCACCCATAATGATTTCCTTTTCAGTTCTACACAACTAAAGGATAACGGCCATAAAATTACTTATCGTTTTGACGGTAGAGGACGCCTCTCGAAACTTAATTTTAGTAAATACTGCACGGTATTAATATTTTTATTTATACTGTATTTTACAAATTAAAATATAAATTCAAAAAGCAATCTTAATTAAAAACACAATACAGCAATAATAAAATGTTCTGTAGTAATAGAGAAAACTTTAGAGTATAAAACTTTATTTGGTATTTATATATTAAAATCTAATTAAAAAAATATAATTTAATATAGTTTATGTTTATTATTTAAATATAATTGCATAATAGCTGTACAATCTGCAGAATTATGGTTTCGAGCGTATTATAAACTACTGAAAAAATTTCAAATTTTCTAAAACAGGTCGGATATGATTATCGTGTGGTAAATCAAACACTTATGACTTGAAGGATCTACGTTGAATTCCAGTCTCATTCCGCCTAGATTTTTCAGAAAACGATGGGTCTGGCACATTCATTCCGCCTTAATTAAATGACTTTATCATACATTTTTTTTCTTTAAAATTCAACGTCGCATTTCACCCTGAAAGTACTAATGCTCATTTAATTCTGACCATTGACCAATGTTCAAATTAAATGAGTATTAGTACCAGGTAGTAATACTCATTTAATTTGGGAATTCTAGGAATTCTGTGAACATTGCATTAAAGAGTTTACAAAGAGTTGTAAGCTCCTTAGGGCCTACAGGCCTTTATCACAATGTTCACAGAATTTCCAAAAAGTATTATAGGGATCCTCTCTGCGAGTTTAAATCAGTGGCGAACTCGAATGGAGATGTGCCTGCCATTCCAGACTCCACACAACGAAGAAGGCCTAGATGGCTAGTTTGACCAGTCAGGAGAAAACCTCGGTCTCTCGTACACGATGTTACAGAGCAAATGGAAAGTAACCGAGATATGTGAAGTTTACCGCTGCAAACAATTCGTCCCGAATGATGAGATTGACTCCTCGCAGCATAACGAAAATCAATAGTAATAGGTCCTCCCGTTATAGGAGAAATCATTTAGATACCAGGAATATACTTCTTGTACTTTGATATGTTGCTACTTGAGCTATATAGAGGTTCCTTTTATATCTTGTATAAGATACAAGAGGAATTTCTACGCAGCTCTCTCGGCCGCAGCTAATTTTGCTTCTAGTGGCGGAGAAGAGCATTTGAACCGCATACCTACTCCTACTTTTGTCTAAAATGATCGGGAAAGGAGCACACGAAATCTCCGTTTCGATTTCGATGCAATCTGCGTGCGGGCCAAAAGTGAATTGCCACAGACCGCCATAAGAATGGCGGCCGGATGGCCGAATGGTAACGCTGTCGGCGTACCACGCAGGAGGACCCGGGTTCGCGTCCTGGATCTGGTTTCGGATTTTTTGGTGATACTGGGCCCGGCCCGGTGATCCCCGTCTTTCAGCATCCGGCCCCCCTCCACGGGTGTGGGTGCAACCCGTGGTTGGAACTGCCCTTAGTAATTTCTCTGATTGGAAAGGGGGTGTAAAATATGCAAAAAAAAAGACCGTTGCAGGGACAATGTCTACCGACACTATGATCGACTAGTTCGGGCGCCTTTCCGTGGCCAAATATCGCTTGGGTGAATTTTACGGAATTTTTTACATCTCGCTCGGGAAAATATAATCCTCCTATTATAGTTGTGAAGAAGACAGAATCCTCATCAGCCGAAGCCCACCTCTCCTCAGACTGGCGCTGTTTTTTCTCAACAGATGGTGACACATTCCATTCTCTAAGGCAGCGTTTCCAAACTATGTTCCGCGGAACACCAGTGTTCCAAAGAAATTCAATAAGTGTTCCGTACAAAATTATAAAAATTAACGTAAGCCATGATTTTAAATGCTGCGCCAAGTTGAAACTGGAGTCGCAAATATATTTTACTATTTTCATGTGTTTTAATTATAATTTGATGATAAATATTTGTTCCTAACTCTTATACTTATTTGCCTAATTTATTATTATTATCTACCTATAATATAAAATAACTAAGGTGTTCCATAAAAATTTTAAGATTTGTGAAGTGTTCCGTCATAGAAAAAGTTTTGGAAACACTGCTCTAAAGGTATTATTTGATGGGGCGGAATAAACCTTTCCACAGGCTGCCCATCCAAGCGGAGATGGGCAGCCTGTGGAAGAGTCAGCTGGATTGTGGAGGGGGAATCGATGGCCCGGCCTCGGACTCTACGATAAATATTTCCAAGGGGTGGGACCCGAGATTCGAACCCTGGTCCTGCAGAGTGGAAAGCCTAAGCGGCCAAATCCAGCCAACGGTGGCCGAATGGCCAAATGGTAACGCTGTCGGCGTGCCAAGCAGGAGGCTTCGGGTTCGCGTCCCGGGTCTGGTCCCAGATTTTTCGGGGTACTGGGCCCGGCCTTGTGACTCCCATCCTGTCCCCCTCCACAGGTGTGGGTGCAGCCCGTTGGCTCATGTCGTATTCTTAGACTAGCCAAAGCTTTTCCCCTGCTCCACCAACGAGGGTACTACAGGGTACTTATGTCTGCGAGAATAATCTCGGCTTAATCATTGCCTGCAACTAGGGGTGCGGACTCGCCTGACCACCTCTCTGATCCACAAGCGAACGAAATACGAATACGGCGGACTCGCACTTGGAGGGTAAATGTAATTCTGGTTACATATGTAGTGGGCTATATCTCGAAACCGCGATAATTCGAATTTGGATCGCAATACTTGGAATTTTGGTATCAAATTATAAACCGCGATAATTCGAAAATCGCTATAATTGAAACCGCGATAATCGAGGTATCCCTGTATATAGATTATTAATAAATGCCGCTAAGTATTAAGCGGTGCAAAAAGCCATTTGTTATTCCTGTATTGCTAACAATTAGCGCTAGCTATAGTCAGTCACTAATATAAAATAAAACTTTAAATAAAACAAAAATGTCATCCTATAGGATTAAACAATGAGGTGTCAAAGTGAACTTTAATGACACTACTAAATATCATGAAAATGTGCTAATTATTTTAGGTTTGGTCAACATTAAATTTCACTTACCACCTTGAATACCGGATTCAAATCTTCCACACCTCAAATTTTTCAGGAGGAATCTGGGCCCGTTGAACTCTATCCTTCAGTCTTCTTGCTAACCGCTTCATGGATGTTGGTCAGCCTGTGATGACTAAGTGGCTGCCGCTAAATACTGTATATCTATTGGGTCATTCAGCAGCATAATTCAAACTAACCTAATCTAATTCGCGAGTCCTCCTCGCAAATTAAGTGAGGTTAGTTTGAATTATCAAAGTTTTATAGGAAAAGTCTGATCCCGAGTCATTGAGCAGGTCTAATCCCTTGGAAAATATATTCATGGTGTCCGGGACCATTTTTTTGTCAATAGATGACGCCACTTTCCACTCAGTAAGAGTACAAGTGGCGGGGCGAAGCAAGCTCTTCCACAGGCTGCCCCCTCTGTGGAGAGGTCAGCCGGATTGTGGAGGACGGGGATCGACGGGCCGGGCCCGGATCCCATGATACAAAAACTTGTCGATTGCGTCGTCTTTTATACTCAACTGACGAACACTTCCGTACTCTCTCATTTACATACTTATACGTAACCTGTTCAAAGTTATTAGCTTACAGAGTATTTCATTCATGTCATTATCTTTACAATTAATTTATATATCGAACAAAACACCGATATGGATCATTCTTATTTTCACATATCAGTTTCAGTGGTAAAATTTATGTAGATAAGATGACATCATTAACCGGGATAGCTC
>AYEL01067272.1:0-33275 GCA_000484575.1 Olivierus martensii
GCTATTAATGCAACAGCATTTCACATTTGAAATGCATTTTCTTGAGCTTAAATTAACCTGTGATCTTGAAAATTTAATCAATTAAACATGTTAACTACACAAATGCATTGTCAAAATTTCATTACTCTACAATAATTTTTTCTTGGTGTTGGGATTTTTTTTTCCGTCAGTGTATAATATAATTTTATTAAAGGATTTTTTTTTTGCATATTTTACGCCCCTTTCCAATCAGGGAGATTATTAAGGGGGCGGGGCCAGTTCCGTTCCAACCACGGGCTGCGGCTGCACCCGGCTGCACCCACACCCATGGAGGGGGCGCCGGATGGTGAAGGACGGGGATCACCGGGCCGGGCCCAGCACCCCGAAAAAAATCCGGGACCAGACACGGGACGCGAACCCGGGTCCTCCAGCGTGGTACGCAAACGCGTTACCACTCGGCCATCCGGCCGCCTATTAAAGGATATTAAAAGAATGCTTATCTTGACAATAGGATATAAATTACACGTGTTTATTATATTCACATAAGCATATATTTAAGTAACTTTTTTTACAAAGTACAGTTGGTTGCAGAAAGATCCGAACATTAGCGGAAACGGTTGGGCTTTCCTACAATATGCAAAAACGGATCGCGTAATTACTCCAGCAGTAGATCGGTGTAAGTATAACGTGGTAGCGATAATGCAGACAGTCGCTTAGCAACGGGGGTAGGAAGGTGAATTGAATGGGTTTTAAATTTATACGACAGGACACTATTTCGTTGATTTTTTTTACTTTTATGTTTTATAAATACATTAGGTAACATAATAAATATTAATGTAGCAAATTAGGGATATAAAATTACTGGCAATGACTGAATTAGCAAGCAATAATCTGCATACTCAGGTGCACTTTAATAAGCCGATTCAGACAACAAGTTGTTGAAGTCCGAAAAGTTCGGCGGAAAGTATCCAGTAGGCCCTATATCTATAAAATAAAAAATTTTGTTTGAAATGTTATAATGACTCGTTTTTATTTCTATCTGGCCAAATATAGGCTTTGCATGGGTTTCCAAACTTATTTTTCCGCAGAACCTTCAATTGAAATTCTCACTAGTCATTGCACCCTCGCCATAGCGCAGCACCTAACGCTAACCTTGAACCCGCCACGTTAAGATTTAACGTGTAATAACATTAATAAGTGTTATTTTACTATTATGGCAATTTGTCTCGCGGAATCCTAAATATATATTTCACGGAACCCACCTTGGGAAACCCTGGGCTACGCTATATTTGCACGTAAATTATGTTTGATACCTAACATGCCTATTGTTTATATTTTATTCATCATAACACTACATAACAGTTTATCAACGTATTCTAGTTTGCTAATTAAAATAACAGTCGAAGTAACCGAGATCTTTCGCTCATCACTCAAATCAGTGATGAGCGAAAGATCTCGGTTACTTTAACAGTTCTGTCTGACTGGATAAATATTTTACATAATTTCCAAAGGTCTTGTCTGGAAAGGTTGTCCTGTATATATTGTAGACAAACAAAACATATATAACATGTCACTACTTGATATCTGGCAAACACTGATGCGTATAAAAAATTAATAGGCCAAATCTACCTGGAAATTAATTAAATTAAACGTTAAATATTTCAAAATCAGTTTATGTTACAATAAATAATAAATTTTAGGCGACTAAATATATAGTAAATGAGAGTTTTAAACGTTATCAGCATATAAACATTTCATTTCTCTGTCGGTTTTAATTATTCGACGAATTGCGAACAAACAATTAAATTTTGAAAGTTTACATCACTCCAGGGACATATATATTTAGATGACTTATTTATGTTTTGTTATTAAATTTATACAAAGTTCGATATAATTTAATCTAGTTTGAAATGAAATTCAATACTATGTTCTTACAAGTTATAAGGAGAATATTCAAAACTAAAATTGTCTTTCAATGTTTTGTAAAAACTGAAAGTGCTGGAAGAATACAGCAAACATCGCATAACAGCACTTAATCATGTCAATTACGTCATTGAAATTTTCGCATCTCTGAAATCTACCCGTCCCCTGTTTCCTCCGCAACGAGAAGAGTCCATTTACTTCTCCGTAACTGTGCCTGGAATTTCCAGACTTTGTAATCCATACTACTTCCTCTTATGCTACCCATATGAACGATGTTCGGATCTTTCTGCAACCGACTGTACGTATATAGCTATACGCAAAGTTACATATAGCTATTTACGTAGTATAGCTATACGTAACTTTAAAAAAAAGCCAGAAATGACAAAAAATGTTGACTTTTATCGGATTATTTCATCTAGTTTGACAAGATTATTAAATTTTTTGGTAATATCTTTGCAAATTTTATTTAAATAATCGTATTTACTCGCTTTATGCACTTCTTTTTATATCAAATTCGAAGATGCGATAAAATACGCTTGGCTTGCATCAAAATTGATTCTAGAAAGAATTATTTTTACCACTGTAAATCATGTTTGTTTTCCGCATCAGTACGAAATGCGTCAATTGAAATCAAGTTATGTTTTATAATAGATTGATTAGCTTGCTCCGATAGTCCGTTGGCACAGATTAGTTGAGACAGATAGGACTTCTTCTTCTTTGAGGTAATATAGAAGTTTTAGCTGACAGATAGGACACTCTCATAGACTCTATTGTATACAAGAAACGAACGAAGCGCCTCTATTATGGAGAGTACTTCAAATGAACTCAACTATTAATAAAAACGATGTTTTAATCTATTGAAAGTTTTAGTTATAAAAGATTTTTGTAATAAAACTGCCACAAGATTCATAGAAACAATAATAATAAGTGAAATGAGTAACACCCATGGTAACGCCAGGTACTGCCAATAGTGGTAGCACCATCGAATAAGCGAAGTGTCCCATCTGTATCAACTAATCTATGGTCCATTGGCAACATGAACGAAGTCGACTCAGCAGTTCGAGTCCATGTGCGTCGTTATTAGTTGAATATGTTTCTTGCTATTGCTATAGTGTGTTTTTTTTCTGTTTTTTGCGTTATTGGTATATATTGTTTCGCGTATGGATGTAAGAATGAGCAAATACGAGATGATAGAAGGTAGTAAATATCTTTTATCTGGAGACAGAACCTTTCACAAGTGAGGAAATATTATATTGGGCAAGATTTTATTTTCACTGCTTTAAAATAAGAAATTGATGCTGTTATTATATTAATAACAACTGTATCGACTTAATAGTGATTAAAGATATGTAATAATTTAAGATTGAAACAAATTCTAAGCTTAAACATTAGAAATATTCAATAAGCATTCATATATCCAACTATTTTATTCGTGATTTTATTGCATTGTGACAGGTCAAGTAAAATGTTGTCTTAGATTTTATTATTTGATATTAATAGTACTATTATTTGGTATTAATTGTGTAATTATTCCCTTGTTTATTGTTTGATTATAATCTTTGTCAAAAAATAAAATTTTATTCACTTCATTTGTGTTTTTTATTTTTTCATAACTTTAACATTTTTTAGCATAAAATACATGTAATGATTGTTTTTTTACAATTAACCCTCGATGACCTTTAACTCTATTTTTCTCCTTCCTTGAAACATTAAACGATTAGGAAAATACGAAATTTGGAGAATTTTACACACTTCATTCGAAATTATCGAAAATGTGTATTTATAATAAAAATATAATAATAAAATGGTTTAGTACTCCATATTGGGGTTCTACACCCTTTTTATAGCTATTAGGATCTGGTCATCACACTTACTAAAATAAATGGGATGGGTCTGGCCACCAAAACAAATTCAAAATTTGCTACATCACCGAATGTATGTTTGTGAAAGTATACGTTCGGCAATAGGGCGAACAGGGTCGTTTTTCTAACATTGAGCAGTCTATTTTTTTTTTGTTAAACAGATGGCGCCACTTTCCATTCAGGGAGAATACTAAGTGACGGGGCGAAACAAGCTCTTCCACAGGCTGCTCACCCCTGCGGAGGGGTCAGCCGGATTGTGGAAGACGGGGATCGACGGGCTGGGACCGGACCTCATGATAAAAATTTTCAAGGGGTGGGACCCGAGACTCGAACCCGGGTCCTCCAGAGTGGAAAGCCGAAGCGTTTCCACGCGGCCAATGAGCAGTTTATTACATATACTGGATAGCCTGTTTAATGTTAGAAAAACGAAGCCGTTGTCGGTGGGATCCGTCATGTTACCGGTGGGGTACTTTCGCGAACGTAAATTGACTTTGTTTTGGTGGCCAGACGTAATTCATTTATTTTAGTAAGTGTGATGTGATGACCAGATCTTAATAGTTAATAAAAAGGATATAGTACTCCAATATGGAGTATTAAACCATTTTATTATTATAATTTTTTATAAATACACGTTTTCGATAATTTCGAAAACGTGTAAGCGTGCCTGTTTGCATCGTCAATATATATACATCAACGATCTATATTTAAACTACTGGATAGACTGCACTAGTAGTCAGTGCAATCCATTTCAGATTTTATTAATTTATTCTAGGAAGTGTTTATCATCTTTATATATTAGAATTTTGCATAGGAAAATTTTAAAATCTCTATAAAACCCAATACATGTATCAAACTTAGCAAAATAAAATTAAGAGTAGAAGTCGCCGGCCAGATGGCGACTTCTACTCTTAATTTTATTTTGCTATTTTTTACGCTCCTTTCCAATCAATGAGATTAATAAGGAACAGCCAAATTCCAACCGCGGGTTGCACCTACACGCGTGGAGGAGGCTGGATGGTGAAGGTGCGGATCGCCGGGCCGAGCTTGGAACCCCGAAGAAACTTTTCATAAAATGCCAACCAGAGACTTGAATCCGGGTCTTCCAGCGTGGCACATCAACGTTACTACGCGGCCTCCTTGGTTATGACAAAAGTAGAAATTGCCATTAAAGTAAAAAAGAAAGAATGCTACACTTTTGCAAATATATTTATATATTTTTTAAATATTTAAATGTTACAATAATTATTTTTAATATATTGCATTTGTTGCAAGAGAAATGATACAAAATAACTAAGTATGATCATAATAAACTCAGAAAAATCAAAATTAATTATTAGGTTCAATTAGTTTATCAAATAACGCATAACCGCAAAGCGACACACCACGATTAATTTTTTAAATATCAGGTAGAGTAATGGAAACGCCTGACCGCCATGTTAAATGTGATCCTAGTTTAGTCTTGTTGCTGGATTAATCGAAAAGTTTTTACCAAGTTTGTATACTTCTGTATAGCATTAGACGAAATAAAATGAGTCCATCGGAAAATAAGCGTGCAAAGAGACGAAAAAACAAGAAAGGACGTCTAATTCATCATAACGAATACGTCGAGACGCACCCGAAGTCGTCTGCGGATAAAAATGAGAAAGTAAGAATATTTCTTCATTTAATCATTTGCTAAATGAAAAATGAATAGGTCGAATATAAAATCTGCATATATAAACAATATTTACAGATATTACAAACCAGTTATACTTAAATGGACGATTTCTGTCATCATCGTTTCATGTGAAGGTATCAGATTGGGGTGTAAAAAAACATATTCCATATATGAAATCATTAGCAGTTAGGATACATAACAATCAGATTGAGCTGACAAAACATAGCAAAACATCCTAATAAACTAGCTTGAGATTATTATTTTATATTAAGAAAAATAAAAATTATACACTAAAAATACCTTAAAAATAAAAGTAAGATAGCTAAAATTAACTTATGAGTCTTTTATTGTTGTATTTTTTCATGATTGTTATAAATGGACAAAAACAGAATGTGTGGTATCAAAATATGTCATAATAAATGCACATTGATATGGTTTGCTATTTAAATACTTAAATCCTAATTTATAAACAACTTTTTGTTTAAGTGTTTATGGCATGCTTTCTATTTTATTTTCTTTGAGTTTTCAATGAATTAATGGCATACTGAATTAATAATCCAATTGAAGAAAATGAGGAATATAGTATCTAAAAAAATACTTTTATGAGAATTGTAGTTTTTATGATTGTTATTGAAAATTTGGTAGAAATTCAGACTTTTCATCAGATGTAAGCTTATTGGTTTGATCTATGTCTGTCTAAAATGATTATTATATCTGGCAATATAATAATCATTTATGGGACTGTAGTAAAGACAAATGATTCTAGGTAAACAAACCAATACACTTACATCTTGTTTCTCAATACATGTATCTTGTGTACAGAAAGTCTGAACTTCTACTGAAAATTAAATAGTAAGTTAAATGAGTGTAGAAATCTTGCTTTTTTAATTATATGTATATGTTTTGGTTGATCAAATGTCTGTATCTTTGTTGATAGTCAAAGAAATAATTCTTGTTCCTTGTGATTATTACTATATGTCAAAGACCCATTTAATAGAATCAGTAAAAGTTGTAAATTATAACATAAGTACAGATTGAATGGACAAGTATTTCATTTTATCTGTTGCAGTGTGCATTTTGTTTTTATTGTGTTTGCTTACTACAAATATCAAAAGTAGTTTTAATAATTGTTTTAGTATATATATTTAATAGATAATTGCTAAGCATAAGTTAAAACTAATATTTTTTTATTGTAAGTTTGTGATGGTTCAAATAACTTAGAAAGGAAGTCAAACTATAAATGTGGTTGATTAATTTGATTCTTGTGCAGTAATGATGATGTCTCTCAAAATTTTATTTATTATTCTAGGAAGTATTTATCATCTTTATATATTAGAATTTTGCATAGGAAAATTTTAAAATCTCTATAAAATTATAACAAAAAATAGTAATACTTAGGCTCTTCATAATCATGACTTAAATATTTCATATTAATTTCTATAATAAATTTGAATTCAGATTAAAATACAAACATTAAAATAAAATGATACTGTATATTTATTAAACTTAACTTATTTTAAAAATTTATTTCTAATAATTATAAATGAAATTTATGATTTAAGAAATAATCTAGAATTTTTGTGTTTATCATTAAACAGTCAATTTAGATTTTAATAAATACAATATTTTGATATATAAATGTAGCATTTTAATCTCTTCCTTATAACTTATAAAATTTGAATTTGTTATATATGTCTTTTTATTTAAAAAAAAAGGTGATACAACCGGATGGTTGAAGGATGGGTTCAACGGGCCGGGCCCGGACACCTCCTGAAAAATGGAAGTGTGGAGTCCGGATTTGAACCCGAATCCTCTAGGGTGGGAACCAAAGCTTTACTCACGCGGTAGAATTTGGGACTCTTTTAGAGAACTCATGCCCCACGCAGAGCATACGACAGGATAAATCTTAATTCAGATTTGTAGGGACTAGGCGGTCGAGTGGCGAACCGCAGAGTATTCCCGCGATGAAGGATGGTGCAATCATGCTTTACCCCAATTGGTTTCACTTGAGATAGCGTCTGGGAGATCCAGAGGAATCGGCTGGGCTTAGCTGACATTGCAGAAATACTCTGCTGAAAACTAAATGAAGTCCTGGATTAATCTCTCTTCACATTCCACAACGATTTATTCCAGGCGCCATAAAATCTGTTTTATCCGTGCCACATAGGACACCTATTCACGTCTGCACACATCAAGAGCAGGTTCTGAGACGTCTTGGCACGAATGTCGTCCCAATTGAGGAGCCACTTTAGTATATCCCAGACACTATGAACGTAAAGTCCCGGTTGAAAAACATACAGACATAGTGCCTGAAGATAAGCCCTCCCACAGCGTAAAGACGGGTTCCTATTAGGAAAGTGAGTACTTCGCGACTGGCATTCAATTGCCCATCATGGGAGAGGATGGGGTTCAACGAGCCGAATAAAGATAACTCGTAAATAACTTTTGAATATGTAGAACCTGAAAATTGAATGGGAATCTTCCAGAGTGGAAGCACAATACGTTTTCCTTCGGGGCCATCCAGCTGATTATATTGATATATTAATTTCGATATAATATATTCTTTGTGTATTTTTATTAGTATTAATGGCAGAATTTATTTAATGATGTTATAGATGGTTTCATTATCAAAATGACTACTAGATTTCAATATAAAATTTTAAAAATTATTATACTTGCATGAATAAGATCAGTATATGATATTTTTCAATATTGTAAATATCATTCCACCCTATCTTTCAAGGTGGAAACTGGCGTGCTTCTATCCTGAAGGACCTAAGTTCAATTCCCGGATCTTACACCTTTCTATTATATTATATTATAATATTTTTCAAGTGAATAGGATTTAACAAGCCGACTCCTGACTATCGAACTCTATTGTCCATCCTTACGGCTGATCTCATCAGAAATATGACTGACATGTGTTGGACAAGGTCAAACACAAGCACCCATACCTGTTTGCATTCCTGAATGTGTATAAACTGTGTTTGTCGCCGTGATGTCGATTTCTATACTCAGGATCTAATGCCCACATCCTGTATGTAGAAACCGATATCAATCCATACAGAAAAATTATTGTGAATATTTATAAAAATTTCTAAATTTTAATGAATCCCTAAATTATGCCTATATGTTTCAAATTTTTAGAGGTTTTTCAGTTTGAAAATAAAGGATTCCCGATTGGAACGAAAACTGAAATTTGTGGATATACTGAAACCAACCTATATCCATATCGCAATATGGCATGGAATCCGGGAACTGAATTCAGATCGACAAGGTAGAAATGTAAAACATTTCCACTCGACCATCCGGTAAACCATGTGAAAAATCCTAAATGCAGAAAATTTACATCCCAAGTATAATAGAAGAAAGAGTAAAGATCAGCATCATAGAATTTTCAGAAAAGTCTTATTTTAAAGGATCGAAAGCTAATTCTTATCTTATAGAATTAGCGACCATATCATGCTAAAAATTCCGTTTTTCATCATTCATTCTCTACCTGACGGCTGACCCCACTGGGATGTGGGCGGTCCGTAATTGATAATGGAATGCCCCGCTGCATATGGAACACACAGGATGATAAGTTGGATAAACTTCACAGAAGAAAGATATTGGTGATTTATATTATCTGTAACTCTTATATTTTGCCATTATGATCACCGTTATGATTAAAATATTATTTTTAAAAACCATCATAAAGGCCAAAATTGAAATATATTTTTAGTTTTTTGTTTATATGCATATTTTAGACAGGCTTAAATATAATCTTTAATTTTCCAGAAGTGAATAAAAAGAGGGAGGTTGCTTCAATTTATCACTTAATGAAATTAACAAAGTTCTGCTGTTAGGCTGGATTGGCCGTTTCCTATTATATAATTGTGAGACTTTGAATAAAAGTGCTATTAAATTTTAATATCATCATATTGAAAACAATATACTGTAAAATAAATGAAAAAAAAAGATTATCCTATGTGGGCAATTTGTAAACCTCTGAGTCCCTTAAAATAATCACTATTGATTGTAAAGGAGGATGAAATGGCATATTTTAAATCTAAAAGAATTCTTATGACACTTAAGTCATGTGATTCAATCTTAAAACTCCTATTATTTTATTTTCAAATATAATATATATTCCTAAATTCAATACATGACTTATTCAACAATAAAACTACTATTTAAATTAATTATAAAAAGTTATAAACATCATATATACTATATATATATTGTTTAATAATGCGAAATAATACGAATATGAATTGCGTTTAAAAAACTATAAAAATGCTGAATATAGTTTAAAATTCGAATTTATTGCATACATTATTTTATTGTTCTTAGGGAAAAATAAATGAAAAGCTTAATATATAGTACAACATACATTTTTTAATTTTGCGCTAAAATTAATATCCTTGAGTTTTCCATTTCACTAATTTTAAACAATTTAAATAACAAAATACTATTAAAGTTATGAAACATTTTCTAAACGAAAGAAAAAGTCAATAATCAATTACTGTATTTATTTTGGAAACTTCATTTAAAAAAACATTTAAAATTTCGATGTTTATGATTGGTTGCTTCATGCCTCATGTTTTAAAATGACATTGAATATTATTGTACGGTACAGTATGGGACGTTATCAGATAGGTGATTTTTAATGTTTTAGTATAAAATTACCGTATTTAATGAAAACTAAATATGTTATCGAAAGCACTTATTATTTTATCAATAATATGTGCATGTTGGGCCAAAACAAATAAAGTAAGTGGTTTTTAAATTAATAAAAATAAAAGAGAACTATTAAAAATCTATATTCATTTATTAGATTCCTGTTAATGCTCATTAATTTGATTTATGTATATTATTAAATTTAAAACTATGAAACAGATAGATACTCATATTTATTTATGATCAATGATTTGTTTATTTAATATACAAAAATGGATGATGACATCTTTTGCAATAATGATACATATATCAATATTGAGTGTTGTATTTGAATTAATTATTTATACATCACAACTGATTTGTATCTAAGCTCAGCTTCTCATTTATACTCAATTATGTATAAATGTACTGTTATTTACGATTTTGTGATAAAAGTCTAGAATTCTGATTCTTCTATTACAATAGGTTATAGAATCATGAAATATTTTGCCATAATATTATGCATTAGTATTAATTATAATCACTTGCATAATATTTTGATTATAAATAAGGAAAAAGTCAAGAATATTTTAAATATCAGTACTTTATATGTAACTATGTTGAATTATTTATAAATATATTAGTATGGTTACAATTTTATGATAAAGATTTAGAATTTCTGCTCTCCCTATGACAATATTACATGTTGAGTTGTATGTTATTGTTTACGAAAAATGCTTTGTACAAAAATATATTTTTGTTCAAAAAGTATGGCTTTGATTCATAACTTCTGATGTACTGAAACACAATAATGATAACAAAAATGAAGCACTTTTTACCATTTGAATCTAACAGCTGAAGATGAACTTTAAATGGATTGAAAACATTTCTGTTTAATTCTCATTTTTCCAGCTAAAACTGCTTCATTTTAGTTATTTTTGTTCAACAGCATACTAGAAAATATAAATATTGGTCACTGCTGATTTGCCATTTTTCCATAAGCTATTTTGTTTTTTTCTAGGCAAAAATTGTTTGCCTAGAAAACATTGCAATATTTTCCATAGTTTTGAAGTTCCATTGTAAAAAGAATTAAGATAATATTTCATTTTGAATTGTAAAATTCTGCATTTGCATTGTTCCAGGAATCATTTTTCTTTTGGTAGTATAGTGGCTCTCATTTCATGATTTTATTACTGCTCCCAGTATTTCTGCATATGTATTTATGGGGCTGCAATATGTAAATACAAACAAAATCCATTTGCCTTGATATTGACCATCTTTATGAAACAAAATCGTATTCCTGACATTTTGTTATAACTGTTAGTGTAGCCAAGCATAACAAAATTCAGTATAATGAAAATTTTGCAAAACAACAGTTACACTAAATTAAAATAAATGCTGTATATTCTTTTCTAATCATATTGTTATCTTTTTAATTTATCCAGTTAGGCTATTTTCAAGTAAACTGCCATATCATATGTGAGCTATACTATATCCTCTGGTGGTTACTTTTAAATTCCATCACAAGCTTCCAACATCTATGATAGTGTTAATTAGAAGATTAAAGGCTGAGCTTCAATGAATCAATCCTGAATCCCTCCTAAAAATGGGAAGTTGGGATTATGATTTGCAAGGTGGTAAGCAATTGCTGACCACTTTGCAAACAGTGATTGCTTACCACCTTGCATGAGCCTGACATTTAATTTATCAAATTTATTGCACCCTCTATAGTTCGTGGCAGATCTCAATTGTTAGAAGAGTTTAAGCAGTGATTTTTGGAAATATGTATATACTAAGTTATTTGGCTTGTCTTTACATTATTATTATGATGGCTAGTGTAAGAGATACATGCATTAGTTAAACCTTTTATTCTTTATTGTAATATTCATGAGAATATTCTTTTTTTTTTAGTATCAGCACAGTGTGTTGTTCAATTATTACTCCTAGTACAAAATAAGAATACATGTTGCAAGTACCACTTATGTATTTTCTAGTTATTGTAAATAGTTATGGCAGTTCCCTATCTTCTGTATTTTAATGATTTCTTATGGAAATTCTTATTTCAATTTGCATCTTTTCGGAATGTGAATCATTCCGAAAAGATGCAAACTGAAATTTAAAAAAAAATGCATCTCTGACTCAAAGTAAAATCTGGATGCATAGTAATTTAATTATATAAACATAAATGTGTAGAAGTATATTGAATCAATTGAATAATCAATGTAAGCACTATACTTTAGATCTGTGATTTACAGCTTTTACTATTCAATTAAGTATAATTGAAATATATAATAATTGCAAGTACCATTGCATAAAATTGTATTTGTTAATGGAGCACAGATGTTTGCATATTGGAACATTTACATTCAGCATGGATATCACAATAAATTCTAAATAGATGAAGATTCTAGCTGGACAAAGGAAATCAAAAGAAGAATCTGGACATTTGATACTTAGTACTCTTCAAGAATGCTGAAAATAAGTTGAATGGAAAGAGTCACATATGAAGAGGACTGGAGAAGACTAGAACTATGCTGAGTCTGCTTCAAGAAACTGAATGATGAAAGTATGGAGTTATAAAAGTAATAAAGGAGCTAAAGCACTAAGTGCTTTAACTCCTTTATTACTTTTATAAGTGGCAGATTGTCTACTTAGTAAGTGACAGAATGTCTACTTAGTATGGATTTATATTGTGATATTTTTTGAGAGGATCATCAGGTAATGATATTCTTAACATCCAAGAAGAATGTTAAGAATATCATTATCTGATAATATTCTCAAGAACATCCCAGAAGGATGTTAAGAATACTTTTCCTGATGATCCTGTTTTGGCATTGCTTTTGTGAACTATATTCAGAATTATAATTCACAAACTGGAAAGATCAAGAAAGATATTGTTCAAAGAATACAGTATATTATTCAATAATTATTAATTGAAATATTTTCAATATTAATAAATAAAAACTATTTATATTCAGAAATATTTATTTAACTAATGTCAATACTACAAATAACAAATATTTATTGTATATTAACAAATACAACAATAACAAATATTGTCTGTTTTATAAACTTTCTCAAACATTACAAGAAAAGATATTAAATAATGCAAAGTTGAACAGAAAAGTTTACTGTTTTTCTTTCTGTAATAATAATTCTGTTAGTTTATTGATTTATTCTACAGTCATATATTTAGGACTGCTTTACATGAAAATTATATTATATTGTTAGAGACTTGCATTCTAGTATGGTCTGTGGCTTGGTTTTGGTCCTTTGAAAAAATTATTAATTCCTTAGAAAATATTTAAATAATTACATGATTCTAAACATATTATTTAAAATATTATAAAATAATCTTATGATGTTTATTATAATATGATAATCATTATTATAATATGCCATCAATTATCATTATAGTAGTGTTATAACCATTAGAGCAGCCATTCTCAACGGCCTGGAACACACAGTCATGAATTTAATGAAAGTGTGGAATTATTCTCCCACAATCAAAAATAAAACTTCTGATATTAAAAAGTTTTTTAAATCTGGAAAACTTAGAATTTTCGTAATTTGCTAGGTGCTTCTTGATGCACTCATAAAATTTTACAGATCATAGGTCAGTTTGGAAAACACTGATCTATGGCATTCATGAATTGAGAAATCAAGAGTTTTTTATAGGCGATTTTTTTCAACTGACACCAACTGGTTGCCAACTGCTGATATAGCATGTTGCAGCCCGCTTAATGTAGCAAACAAATGTATGTGGCTGGGGAAAAAAAAGGTTGAGAACTACTGCATTAGAGTGATATACTATATAAAATTATAGTATTGTATTATATACAGAATTATAAAGATGATTTTTAAAATATTTTATGTCAAAATTTGTTTATGTAAAATCAAATTTAAGTAAAATAGGAAATTCTTGTATTAATAAAATATTTACATTATATAATTTATTTTAATTTAAAAATTAAAAATTTTAAATATTAAATTTATTATAAAAATTAAATCATTATATATATAATTTTATTAGTTAAAAAATTTTATTAAAGGACATACCAACTTCACCAGCAACATTTCTTTCAGCTCCAAATAATAAACCTGTATATTTTGTTCCATCTTCAAGTATAAGATGAGCCAACATTATATTAATAATAATTCTGTTATAAACAAATATTTGAACTTTAAATATATTTAGTAATATAAAAATATTTTTATAAAATTTCATTTTAAATATATAAAAACTAAATAAACTAATTCTCTCAGTATTGATAATAGAACAACTTGCTTAGTTTTGAAATCAATGCAACTTTTGTTAAAAATTTCAAAAATTTATTAATAATATAATATAATGGATATAATCAAATATGGAATAATCATCATCAAAATTGTTTTGATTGCAATAAGTGATTATTAACATTTACTAATGAACATTTTCAAGCAAACATACTGTAGGTGGTGTTTTCTAAATTTTTAAATAATGAAATTGAATGTAAAATATTAATTTTAAATTCAATTTCATTATTTAAAAATTACAATTTTATTAAAACTATTATTAAATATTAATAGAGTTTTCTTTATAGGAAAGCAACTTATCTGCATAAAATTTAGTTTTATTATAAGAAAAGTGCTACTTATGGCAAAACTAAATTATTATTTATAAATAAACTAGCAAATCCATGGCCAGCATTGCCTGGGCAATTTGTCATATTTTTTAAATGTTTAGATATAACTATGCATTAATTTTTTATTAATTTTTCAATTTCCCACCTAAAACATAGTAAAACTTTTTTCCTTATGCATTCATTTTCTCTTTGTAGAGTACCTTATCTCATCCTGAATGAGAATTGATTTTTGTTCCTCAATTGTTTCATTTCTCCATAATTGACTGTGGCTCAATCTATTACTAATCAGTGTAATTTCTCTCTCAAGAAGTCTTTTATTCCCTTGTTTTATTTTGTTATTCTCTTGCAGAATCCATGATGTCATCAACTATACTTATGAATGCCCATGTTTTGCTATGTTTAATCCAAAATGCATTATCAAATTGTCAAATTTTAACTGCTTTTGTTTATTATTTTGTCTCTTACTCAATACTGTTGGCTATAGAGAGTATTCATTATCCTCTCTCTTATTTATGGCCACTTCCTTGCCTACTTATCATGAACTGCTAATTTATAATTCAGGAAAACTTATTGTTTCTCATATTTATAATTCATTAAATTAGTTTCATTTAAAATTTTACATGTTTTTAATTATCAGAAAAACAAAACAAAACCAATACCACACTTGACAATCAACACTGAAGTTAGTATGTTAGATTATTGGCAGGAAATAATCAGCTGATTATTCTGTCAGCATATTATTATTATTTCAGAGATTTGAAGTTCTGAAATAATCATTAAGTTATCAATCAAGTTCTTAAGCTGTAATTTTATTATTTTTACAAAAATAATAGAATTATACTTTAAGAACTTTTAGTTTTGTTATCCTATTTTGTTAATTCTTCATTATTATTTTAAACTTCATTAGTCAAGAGTTATAAAATATCAGGTTGGAGGACCAGATTTGGCACAAGGGCTATCAATTGGATAGCCCTGTTGTATTATTTACATTTATTTGCTTAATATAATTATTCCCAATACATTAAAAATATATTATTTCCTAATAAAATATATTAATACACAGCAGAGATACCGAAATGAACCACCAATATTATGGACTAATGGTTTTTCAAAATGTTTTCTGAAATTTATGGGTTGCAGTATTCATTTGAAATTTTTAGGATAAAGGGATATTTTAAATTTTTCATAAAACAAAAGTAAACATAACATTTTTTTGTTTTTATATAAATATAACATTTTAAGAAAATTTAAAATATTTTGTGGGTTTATTCTCTAACAAAGTAAGCAGATTCATTGTAAATCTCCAAAAGATTCTTATAATGTCTCCATAAGTGCTATCTTTAGAAAACATGAATTTCATATAAACAAGAACTGAAGTATGAAAGTGGTATTGAATTGCTTTCCTCAAAAAAATAAATAAATATAACTTAAAATTTATTCCTAGATGGAAGCACTTGTGTCAAATACATAGAAACAAGTATTATGCTGCACAAGCTAAGCCTGTATTAGATACAGAAAAACATATTATTTTAAAAAATAAATCAGATTCTATCTACAAATTAATTTGAAAAGAATAAAAATTTAAGCATATATATTTTTTTTATAATTTATTTTTTTAGCATATGCTAATCATTAAACTTAACTGGATTTTATAGTCAAAGATGTTTCTCTATAAAATAAATAACTTTTGTGTTTATTGTTTAATTTATAACTTACTAAAAATCAAGAAATATTAATAATGATTATTTGGTATAAAATATTACATTAATGAAATTAACAAAAAATTTTACATATTAAATCTGTTTTTGATAAATGAATGTTGCATAAATGATTTCCTGTTAACTAGAATATTATTTCCTGTAATTTCTCATTTAGGAGAGACCAGGGCTATAAGTAATACAGATTGGTTGTAACAGATGGCAATATTCATTCTTAGTTTGTTCAAAAAATCCTGAAATTTCACAAAGTTATCTAGTAAAGATTACTATCTGACTACATTTTCTCAGTCAACTGATGCAAATGTAATACAACTGATTCAATAAAATTTTTTTAAGAATGATGTAACTAAAAAAACAGCTTGGTTTAAAAGTTGTTATACAATAGAATTCTTGTTAATCAGCCCTATGGGATCAGATTTCAGGTCAGATAAACAAATGGCAGATTAATCCAAAACCAAACCATTTATAGTTTATAAATTAAATAAAAAATATATATATGTTGTACATACATATATGTATATATTTATTTTAATTTAATTTACAATCTACGAATTTTATCTATGTATCATTTACTTAGATAAAAAATCAGTAATCTTCATTTAATTATAATTTAAATTCAGTTTTTTTTGAAACAAAATCATGTAATCATGCCAATTTTTGATAAGAATTATTTAAACAACAGCTGAATTTCTTGATATTCAATTTATTTTATTGCAATTTCAGCACTTTCTTTTCTTCCAAATAACTTATTGTTTTTTCATTTTTATTTCTGCTGCATAATAGCTGCATTTTTGTTGAAAATCTCAACAAAAATGCAGCTATTTAAAGTGAGCCTTATAGAAGACTCTCTCTTAGGCAATATTTCAAATACTAGTGATTTTTCCTATGTAGCAGCTATGTAATAACTTATAGAATAGTGAAGTAAACTAATTTATCTTCACAATTACATATTAAATATAACTGTGATGGTTCCTTGAAATCCAAAATAGTAGAACTTGGGGCAGGTTGTAATAGGAAATGTAGGGCAGATTTTAACAGTCTAATTCAATGGTTCAATTTACAAAGCAATAGCATTTCAGATGAAGAAACATAATTTTTATTTCATGTATAGTGAAAACCATAACAGCAATAGTGGGAGAAAAATAGATCCAATACAATCGATATGATATATATCTATAAGAAAAAAAAATGAAGAATGCATAGTTAGTAATCATTTCTATGTTTGCTACAAGTGTGATTTTGATTATTCAGCAGAGATTAAATTGAAACTTAATATCCTAAAATTTGAGTGCAAAAAAAAAAAAAAAAAAAAATTCAGCAGAGATTAAATTGAAACTTAATATCCTAAAATTTGAGTAAAAAAAAAAAAAAAAAACTTGGATGCAGACTATATTAAATTGAAATTTTGTTGTACAACAACTCCCCATAGGGTGTTACAACCTACTTAGAGAGAGGGGTAGGTTCTAACATTTGGCAACATTCAGAAAAATATTTTTTAAATATATTAATTTTAATAAAATAAAATTTGTTTTGAAATGATGAGATTAATAAATGATCTTTACAATGATGTATTTGTTATTATAAAAACTGAAATTTTCATAATTTGAAATAATTATAAAATAAAGTGTTACAATCATCCCTAGTCTCCCCTAGCAATAAAACTGATACATATTAATAAAATATTTGAAGTAAAGGAAACTTTTTAAAAGAATTATTGGTAGAATAATCAATTGTGTAGTTTCAGGAGGGATATACATTTTTAGATTATATGAGAATCAACTGCATATTAGAGAATTACAAATTATCTATTTTTGATTTATGATAAAAATTGCTAAATGAAAATGCCAATATGTTAAAGATTTATCTGCCAATATGAAAATGCCAATATGTTAATTATGTTATTTATCTGTAAGTTTTCTGAAGTTGTTCTGTACTTTTTTATAAATTTTTATTTTAACAGATTCAATTATATCAACTCATGTTAATTTTATAATGTGGACTTATTATGAAATATCACAGTGATGAATCAATTATAAATGTATACAAAAGAAAGTAATACGAATGATTTTACACATTAGAAAATAATATATCAATATTAGTTATAAATGATAATAATGCACAGTTTCCATATCCAGAGCACTTTATACAACAACAACATCACACCCATATTCTTGTAAGAGGATGGGCAGTATTCAAGGAAGGAACGAAAGAAAGAAAGAAAGGGGAAGAAACACTCAAATTCACCCATCAAATGATGCCATACATCCTGGTCTCTACACACTATACAGGTATAGTCCTCAATTAATGATGAGGTTTTGTTCCATTATCTCTGTCGTAAACCAATTCTGATGTAAGTCAAGGACTTTTTTAATTCTTGATTTGTTTTAATATTTTCATAAATTAGATTTCTATTTAACTTAACTTAAAACTGTTAAAAATATATAAATTTACATAAATATTTGTAAATTATTTATTAACACCCGAAATTATATACATAAATACAAAATTAAGAAAAAAAATTTAAGAATTTAAGAAATATTTTCATCAGTAGTAATATTTCTCTTAATGGGCATGATAGGGTTACAACAGGATACAAAAATTATAATGAGAGAAATGAACACTTCATCTGCTGATTGGCAACTAACATGACAAAGGCTGTGATAATTTAGAAGTGGGTGAATCAAACTACTGGCTATTACATATTGTTAAAAAGCTTTGCTTGCTGATTAGTTGTGATGCTGTAAAGTGTACACAAAAGCAATGTAATATACAGTTATGTATTGCATTATTCGGAAAGTAATTTTGTTTTTCCATGGGTGTCTTTAGTTGTAATTTTAACTAGCCAACTTCATTCTAAATTCTGTTGTCATTATATATTTTGTCAGTTTATATTTCAAGGTTTATTTATAAAAAAAAATTGTTTTGATTGTTTGCAGTTGTATTTTTTGTGTCATATCAAAAATGGAATATAAAATGGAATTTTCAGTATGTTTTGCTTTTTTATTATTGAAAACAAAAGAATGCCATTCAAGTAAGAAAAAGTCCTGTGAAGTGTATGGAGAAAGTGTGTTAACAGAATGCTAATGCCAAAACTGGTATTTGCAAAATTTTGTTCTGAAAATTTTGATATTAAAGATGCACCATGTTCTGGAAAACCAATTGAAGTTCATGATGATGCAAAATAAAGGTATTGGTTGGAGCAAATCACTGAATAACAACATGAGAAATGGCTATAAAATTGAATTTGTCGAATTCAACCATTCATGATCATTTGAATTGACTTTGTTTTGTTTTAAAGCACAATATTTGGGTTCCACATGTTTTCAAAGAAAAATTTGTTCCATCGCATTGACTCCTGTGATTTGTTGCTCAAATGTAAAAAAAATGATCCATTTCTGAAGAGAATCATAACTGGTGATGAAAAATGGATTGTTTACAGCAATGTTGAATACAAGCGATCATGGAGCAGAAAAGATAAGCTAGCTCAAAGCACTTCAAAAGCCAATATTCATAAAAAAAAGTAATGCTCTTTGTTTTGTGGGATTTCAACAGAATTATTTTTTTGAGCTTTTTCCAGACAATTCCATAATTAATTCAGAAGTGTACTGCCACCAATTGGACAAATTGAATGATTCCATCCAACAGAAGAAGCTAGAATTGATTAATAGAAAAGGCATAGTGTTTCACCATGATAATGCCAGACTTCATACATGGTTGATGACTTGCCGGAAGCTGTTACAGCTTTGATGAGATGTGCTACTGCACCACCATGTTTGCCAGATCCGGCACTCTCCGATTATTATTTGTTCCGGTCTATAAAGAATTCTTTAGACAGCAAAACATTTAGTTCAAATGAACATGTCAAAAATCACTTGGTTCAATTTTTTGCAAGCAAAGAACAGAAATTCTACAGAATGAAACAGAAAAGAACAGAAATGCCATGGTAAAATGTATTGGACAAAAATAGTCAATATATAATTAAATAAAATATTTATAGTAGTAACATGATTCCATGCTTGTAGGATGCCATGGTAAAATGTATTGGACAAAAATAGTCAATATATAATTAAATAAAATATTTATATACAGTACTATAAAAAAATTGTCATTCATTTTCATGAAAAAAATGAAATTACTTCCAAACAACCCTATATATGAAAGAAAAAGTTGAATTAGATAATTTTTTAATAATAATTTTTGGCCATTGTAAATCAAGGACTATCTACACCAACTTCTACAGGCATTCTTTTTAGGACCACATCTTTACATGAAAAGGAGATTGCATGATCCAGTGATCTTTCTGGGCTGTTGGTAGTTCAACTTTGCCATAATGGTCAAAAGTTAGGAGCCTGACAGAGTTGTGCTTGGGGTTGTCTGGGGACCCTCAAAGGAGCAGTCCCTCCATCAGACTATATCATCATTTTGCCAATCACCAACATGGCAAAATTTTTACTTACAATTTTCAGAACTCAAAGACAACTTTATAAAAATCATATATTTACTGTTAAATAAGCTGAATAAACTTTCCAGAATTAGGATCTATGGATGACATTTCAAGATATGCAATATTTTTAAACTGTTTACAAATTAAAGATTATCTTCTTAAAACATATAAAAAATGCAAATCAACAATATTGTTGCATTAAACATTATCCTAAAAAACTTTTATTAAAGTTTATATGTTGCTAAAGGAAATATTTGTTATAGAATTTTTGAAAGGTTTTACAACTTTTCAAATGAACAATGACATAGTTCATTTGAAAAGTTTCTGTTTTTTAATAATCTATAGTTTCCACTTTTATGATGTTGACAAGATATGGAAAATATATTATGAAATTAGTAGTGGAAATAGGTAAAATTTTATATATTCTAAATATGCAAAACAAGTATTGCAAACTATTACAAAATTCTGTATTCATATTTCAAAAACTATTATTGATACTTTGTATTTCTTTGTTTTTCTTGCCCTTGATCTTTAGATATATAATACTTCTTGATGATCTTTTTATAACAATAGTTTGCTTTCAAATGTATGAAATCATACCAAAAGATAAATATATGATGAGAAGTAAAATATATAATTGAAAGGGGACATTCAAATATTATGTAAGCATTTCAAGAGAAATAGGGATAAAGAAAATTTTATGCTTTCTTATATGGAGATACAGTTGTCTCAATGCTACAAAAGATTTTTAAAATTTCATGTGAATATTGATCAACTCTCTTTAATTAAAATTTTAAATACAGTAGAATCCTAATAAACAGTATCTCATATCCATTATTCATTAAGAAAAAACTGCTTATACTCTTATTTAAACTTATAATGATAAAAGCACAATTAGAGCAGAGAAAACATCATCTTCAATATAATAATTTAATAAAGCAAAAATTTATACATAAACGAACAAACATTTTCGGCTATTTAGAGCCATCATCAGGTTCTTATACTTATTCGTTATTAACGTTCCGGAATCCTAAATCATTCTGAGAACATTCTTTGTTCTAATACCATTTGAATTAATATAAGCCAGACGAAAGAGCAGTAGGAGTATCAAAAGCATGGGAATATGCAGTTGAGATGAAAAACTGACATTTTAAGCATATTTTTTATTTTTTTATTAGTAGATGCTGTATATATAGACATTATGTAACCATAGTTACGGTTTTATTTAAGATTTGTAAGTATCTAATGCGTCTGGCTTATATTAATTCAAATGATATTAGAACAAAGAACGTTCTCAGAACGATGGTAAGTATGTAATGAGTCTGGCTTATATTAATTCAAATGATATTAGAACAAAGAATGTTCTCAGAACGATTTAGGATTCCGGAACGTTAATAACGAATAAGTATAAGAACCTGAAGATGGCTCTAATTAGCCGAAAATGTTTGTTTGTTTATGTATAAATTCTTGCTTTATTAAATTATTATATTGAAGAAGATGTTTTCTCTGCTATAGCTCTAATTAGCCGAAAATGTTTGTTCGTTTATGTATAAATTCTTCCTTTATTAAATTATTATATTGAAGATGTTTTCTCTGCTACTAATTGTGCTTTTATTATAATAAGTTTACAGTATCTCATATTAGTGAGGATCTGCATTATCAGAGATAATCTGCTACTAATTGTGTATTTTATTATAATAAGTTTACAGTATCTCATATTAGTGAGGATCTGCATTATCAGAGATAAATTGTCATTCTGCTCACATTGAGTTTTTTTACTTTTTTTAATAAAACAGTTGTAAATAATATAAAAAATTGATAACTGAATGATAATTCACTTTCAAAGGCAGGATTCTAGTTTAGCCGTAGCAAGCGGATCTATACATTAAGAGAATTGAAGATTCGCCGCCCACCGACTGATGTATAAAATATGAATCGACAATTCCGTTGTATTAAATATTCACTCCAAAACTATCTGGGCTATCAAGATGTTTTTATTAGAATCTATCATATAATCAAAAACTAAGAATATAATTTTGAGTCGACAGTCGCTTATCACATATCCACGTGCTATGGTTAAACTAGAATCTTGCCCTTTCAAATTATATAATAAAAGCCGTTACATTCAATAAGTAGATTTAATATGAAAACAATGTTTACATGGCGACTTTAATATATTCAATTTATTTAATTCACAAATCTTGAATACTATTTGAGATTTGTTCATCATAGGCTTCTTCAGTACATATTACCTCAGATAATCGGGTCTCTACTATAGATAGACTAACAGATTTGTTATATTTTAATGTATCTGTTATAATTTTTTGTTGCCCTTTAATTAATATTAAACTTTTAATTGTTAATTCTTACAGATTTGTAAAATCTTGTATAGTTCCTTATTTTTAAGCATCAGAGAACGAAGTAGAGAAATAAAATATTACATAATTTAAGGAAACTTAATAAATTGATTACAATTACTTGCACAGAAAAGGTGAGGTCGATCTACAATGATCAAAATAATGCTGCGTAATACTCGAATATCTTAAAAATTATTAAAAAATAAATACATTTTACATACGTACAAATTTGAAATAGTTTACGCAATAGTCAAATTCATATGATGCGGGATCAAATACTGTATATTTAAATGCAATCTTGTTCTCATTAATCAATAACTGTTAACTTACAAAACAATTCTTACTACTACTCCCGCACTTCTATGTAATCTTGTTTTCATTAATCAATAACTGTTAACTTACAAAACAATTCTTACTACTACTCCCGCACTTCAATTCGTATTTACCACGTGGGTGATACTTCTGTCCTCTACTGTTAGCATTTTAAAATAAAACGGTGTTTGATTTTTATGAAAACAGAATACTATATTTAAATTATTTGTGCAATTAAATACAGTATTATATAATTTATATAGTCTATAAAAATAAAATCAATCTATGATTATGATAATAATGTTCTTAGGAAATGGGACTAACTTGAAAAAAAAATTTAATGCCCCTTTCTAATCATCTACGAGCTGTCTACACTCTTGATGGAATAGATTGTAAAGTTCATAGGGTTCAACGGACCAGATATAAGCTCTACAAAAAAATCTAGACAAGTGAGTCCCGGAATTAATCCTGATTCTCAGAGAAGTAAGCAAACGATGCGGGTATTTAGGATCGCAACAAATACGCGTATATAATGCTTCAAACTTTTGTTCGAATTTTAATATTAATCTCTGAAATATGATAAGTTGAAAGTTGATTCTGTATCTTCTAATGTTCCTCTTCCGATTCTGAAATTAAAGTCAAAAGTGTTAGATTCTAATTACTTGATATTGTCATTGAATCATCATGAGAAACAGATCTTAAGAGTAAAACCTTTTACTTTAAGATCTTAAACAATCTTAAAGTAAGATCTGTTTAGGATCTTATGTTTACTGTTTAGGTTAGGTTAGTTATATTACGCCGCCATATCTTCATGGGATATTCTGTATCTGGCGGAGATCTTATGTTTACTTTAAGTTAGTTTTATTACGCCGCCATATCCTCATGGGATATTCTGTATCGCCATTTATAGCTCCCATCACAGGCTGGCCAGCACCCATGATGGGGTTCATATCCTCATGGGATATTCTGTATCTGGCGGCGGCCATTTATAGCTCCCATCACTGGCTGGCCAACACCCATGATGGGGTCAACCAGATGGTTGAAGAATGGGATTCAACAGTACGGGCCCGGACACCTCCTGAAAAATTGGAGCTGTGTGACCCGGATTTGAACCCGGATCCTCCAGGGTGGTAAGCCAAAGCTTTACCACGTGGCCATCCGGGCCGACAATTTAGTTCGAAATGTCATTATTACGAAACGACTTATTTATTTCCCGTTACTGTTTAAGATCTTATGTTTACTTACTTTAAGATCTTAAAAGATATATCATGACACTTTACTTATGTTAGATTTTTCTAAAGAAAACTAATGATCTTAAGTCTTCTGTGCATGCACTCTAAAGGTGCGTAAGAAATTTTCAGAAATGCATGTTTTTGCTCATTATAATCTGTTTGTATAATGTAAACCCTTATAACATATACAGTATATATCGAGTGGTCATAAAATAACGTGAAGTGCTAAGAACCGCGACATGTATTGGACGTAATAAAATTCGGTGGACGCACACATTGGAACATAAGTTTCGATTTAGAAAGAAAACAAATCTACTACCAAAAGCCGCCAATAGGGGGATTGTGGCTTTGCAAAAGTGTAGAAAACGGATTTTCATTGGTGTAGAACAGGGGTGGACAAACTGTTGGGAGAAAGGGACATATCGTATCAATGAAATGGAACCTAGGGCCGCATCCCGGGTCCGGCATCTAATGAAAAAATTTTTCACTAGACTTCACAATTAACGATTAACAACTGAGCTAACAAATCATGTGATGCAATGACGAGCTGTTATAGAGCTCTATTTTGTTGGAAGTTCACATAATCAGGAGTCGTTAACCAAGACATTTTTTTCTTATAACCACTCGTCATTAACCAAGTACGTCGTTATCCGAGGCTGTCGTTAACCAAGATACCACTGTATTTGCTTTTTATGGTAGACATTGATAACATGTGAACAAAGCCTTCAAATGAACTCAAATAAAATAAAAACTGAGAGTTGAGTGCATAAAATACAATCTATAGAATTTTAACAAAACTATCTTCACAGTCACAAACCAAATTTTTTGATCTTAACTTTTTAATACATTTAAAAGGAATGTTGCCATATGGCAACATTGGGCTGAAAAGGATTAAATTAATTATTATAATTTGCTTAATACTTAAGTAAGAGTTAACAAAAAAATAGTTTATAATTAAACAATAATAATGAAATTGTCATATAATGTTAAATATGACAATTAACATGATGTTAATTGTCATTATGTCAATAATCATGAACAATTTTTGTTCATGATTATTGACAGATGAGTAGATGAGATTTTGTACAGATGACCTATGTATTGCCTTGGGTAAAATTCAGAATGAAAAAAAATTATTTACATAATGTGCTAATGAAATCAAGCTGGTAGAAAACATGCTACTTTCATCTATTATTCTGCCATTTTGATTTCTCATTTTAAAAAAATTCCAAATGGTGCTCAGCAACATTTGGGTTGAAGAGCAAAACTCTTTGGCAGTACAAACTTTAACTTAGTAAGTTTGTATCGAAAGTGCTTCGGATTAAATGAATAAAAGAGGGCTCTGAATATGCCAAAAGTGCTTCGGATTAAACAAATAAAAAAGTGTGCAATATAAAATTTGAGTGTAATTTATAAAGGTATATCAATACTCCTGCTTATAGAGCTGTAAAGATATTATATTAGCAAAAAGCAGCATATTGGAATTTTGTAGTACAGTATAATGAAATTTTACACTTTTATTTATTCAATAGATGCAACAAGCATGTCAAAAAAACAATAAAAAGTTAAGACATTGTAGTTAAAAATTAATTTCTGATTAATCATTCCATATCAAAATAACTAAAGATAATCAAATGCAATATACAAACATCCAGTCAAATGGTAACATGCAGTATATTGCATGTTGTCATTTGACTGTCAATAAATGATATATATATGGTACTAAATAATCAAAAATTCTGGTTCATTGCACTAATTAAATATAAAATTTATTTAAATTAGAACAAACATTTTTTAATAATTCCCAAATTATTTTTGGATAATATATCTATCTTTAGTGAGTTTCAAATGAGAACATTTCACCAAAGTTTTGCATTTTATATTTATGGCATTACTTTCAAGAGCAATTTCAAAACAAAACAAAAATATGATTAAATTATATTTAAAATTTTTTTAATCAATTTTAAATTTTGTTAAAAAAAGAAAAAACTAAAATGCAAATCATCATTATATTCAATTCATATAAACAATATATCAGTAACTAATGAAAGAAATGCAAATATATTATTACTTTTTAAATTTAGTATTTATAATATTTTTATAAGTATTTATTTAGTTATTTTACTTTTTGCTTTTAGAAACTCTTCAAGGATTTTTAGCATTATGATAGCAGAATATTCTATTAACCAATATAATGTAAAATTATACAGTTAGTAATATATAGACTATCTACACTGTAAATGGCAGCATCTCCATGTTTGGTATTAATTAAACTTAAAGTCAGCTATCATTATAGAGAAGCAATCATGCTATATAACCGTTGCATTCCTCAATGTAATAGCAACAAAAAAAAAAAAATATAAAGTATTTCAGTTTCATTAATTCCTTAAAGATAGTAATCTAAAAGTACCTGGAGTATCACTATTAAAGCATACCAAAGTTTTTAGCTTACATTCTCGTGACACCGATTACACTCCATCAAAAACAATGGGTTAGTTACAGTTATTACTTTTTGATGTTATATATTTTGATATAAGAAACAGAAATTATTAAAATACATCTATGTTAAAACATAAGTCTAGTGTAATTGATGCTTCAAGCAACTTCAAGTATTTTCTGAAAAACAGATGTCAACCTCTCTCTTCACTTGATGTTTCTGATCTTTGTTCAAATTAGTTATGGATTGTTGAAAGAAATTAATCAATTCAAAAACTGCTTATTACCTTATAAGTTTACAGTTCAATACCATCATAGCACATTACAGCAGTTAAAAGAAATACTTTTAATTACACTAAGAGTAAAAACGTTTTTAGTATTTTTATCATACCCTCATCAGTTACAATAAACTAGAACAGAATATTTTTAAATTATTCTAAAACATATTTTCGTATTCTAAACAATTAACATGGCCAAAGAGCGGTTAATGAATACATAGATTTTTAGTTATTAGAAACTAAAGCATATATAAATTAATTTAGAAAAATATAAAACATAATATAATACAACACAATAATAATATTTAAAAATTTTTAAGATTCTTCTAATCAGTTGTTTAGATCACTTATTAAAAATTATGAACAGCATATCTCCAGGCTTTCGATATCCTATCCGCCTGCTGCGCATTAACTACAAGTTCATTATCACTAGCTTTTAAGATTTCGATTTTCCCCCTGGTGTAGAATGTGTGATTAAGGAATATATAATCGCCAAATGAGACAACACACATCAAGTTTTTCAGGGGGCCGCGGTTTGCCCACCCCTGGTGTACAGTAGAATGTGTGATTAAGGAATATATAATCGCCAAATGAGACAACACACATCAAGTTTTCTGAGCAATACATGCCAATGTTTATTGTTAATTACACATGATGTTCAATATGACCACCATTAAGATGTTCCAAGAACTGCATGCGGTACATGACATTTTCCACGGCAGCACGCAACATACCGGCATTGATTTGTCTCACCTGTAACGTTATTCGATCTTTCAAAATTGCGATATCGGGGACATACCTTAAAGGGGTACAACGGTCTTCAGGAGTCGGCCGGATTGGCCGCGTGGAAACGCTTCAGCTTTCCACTCTGGAGGAACCGGGTTCGAATCTCGGGTCCCACCCCTTGAAAATATTTATCATGGGGTCCGGGCCCGGCCCGTCGATTCCCGTCCTCCACAATCCGGCTGATGTGGCGTCATCTGTTGACAAAGAAAACGGTCTTCAGGAAGCCTCACAACCAAGATTCATAAGAATTGAGATCAGGTGATCTCGGTGGCCATGCCGGTCTCCAGGAAGCCTCACAACCAAGATTCATAAGAATTGAGATCAGGTGATCTCGGTGGCCATGCCATGGGAAAAGCACGACTAATGATTCTGTTCTTAGAGAAATGTTGCCGCAACACACGCTGTACTTTAATGTTATTACAGGAACTGGAATCTTTATATTTATCAGTAGTGCATCCTACTATATCAGAGGTGGCCAACAGATCGATCGCGGGACGATTTGTAGTCGATCTTCGTAAGTTATTGGATGACTGACTAATGATTCTGTTCTTAGAGAAATGTTGCCGCAACACGCGCTGTACTTTAATGTTATTACAGGAATTGGAATCTATATTTATCAGTAGTGCATCCTACTATATCAGAGGTGGCCAACAGGTCGATCGCGGGACGATTTGTAGTCGATCTTCGTAAGTTATCGGATGACTCTCTTACTGCATAGTGCCTTCTCTAGACAACTAAACCAAACTTTTGCGCTTTATTGCTGAGTATGCCCAAAACAGTAACAGCTGGTAGCAGCAGTAGTGCCTTCTCTAGACAACTAAAGCCAAAATTTCACTTTATTACTGAGTATGGCCCAAAACAGAATATCCGGTAGCAGCAGAGCATTTACACAAAATTCTAAATTCGCTGACGATGCCAACATGGCGCCTATGAATTTTCAGTTGTGAAAGTTGAAATGAAGTATTGTGTTTGAGATTTATGAGTAAAATAAAAGAAAAAACCGTCGCCCCTGCCGAATATCTCGTTTTGGGCTAATGTCGTTTTGGGATATGTGGTTTGGCTCCTATCGCTACTCTCACCATCAAAAGAAGAATTTCGAAGGTAGATCGCGAACTCATTGTTAACATATAAAGTCGATCTTAATGACAAACAAGTTGGCAACCCCTGTACTATATTATTGAAGACATTCTTAATTCTCTTTTTTGAATATTTAGATCATTCATATTTACTACCTTTATCATATTCCAAATCGAGATAAATTGATTTAGATTGATTAAATTTAAGCGTTTTGTAAGCGCATTTCCTTTATATATATATAATTTAACGGTAATATATTATTGAAAACATTCTTAATTCTCTTTTTTGAATATTTAGATCTTTCATATTTACTACCTTTATCATATTCCAAATCGAGATAAATTGATTTGGATTGATTAAATTTAAGCGTTTTGTAAGCGCATTTCCTTTATATATATATAATTTAACGGGAAAATACGCCAAAATAACAATTATCAAAAAGATTAGTGACATAATTGAAGATGAGAAATATTGTTTTCTTATCAATTTTTGTCGAGATAACTATTATATTTTCTTTCATTGAATCAGTACTATATATATCGAGATCTACTTTTAGGTGTTAAATAATTCGTTGTTTCCTCTGTTAATACAGTTGTTGGATTCCAGTTTGATTCTTTGTTTCCTCTCTATGAAGTCTCTTACTTATTTTTCTGCGAAAGATTCCAAACGTGAATGTTAGTTTGATTATCTTGAATATATCAATTACTTCCATTTATTAAAAATTTGGAATAAACGAAATATTTTCCCTCACTGTCATATTTAATTGTATAGGAAAACATCTAATCATTTCAATAATTATCAACAGTAAAAATAAGGAAATTATCCAAATTATTTTCCTCAAACCTATAATTCCAATATTATTAGAAAAGCGAAATATTTTCAAATCAAAACACAAAGCTTAAAAGTTTTGTGCGCTTCTTTCATTATTTGTCGAAAGAAATGTTATTGCATAGCATAAATGCTGAAATATACATTTTATTTATTATGCTGATTCACTAAATTTTTTGTGATTTTTTCTTTCCAGACTTGTATTCAGGAATTTAATAATTCCTATCATTTGGTAATCGTTAAAATCTATTTAACATTTCATGTTTCTCAGTGAAATTAAGTTGGTGTGAATAATTTTATGAATAACTATAGAGAATTCACACTAGAATTTTAAAAATTCAATATATTAGCTTTATTTATATCTTATTTATAAAATATATAACTAATAACAACTCGAAAATATACATTAAACGTTTTTGCTTTCAAATATTTTTCAATTGACTTCAAATATTTAATTCACTTTACTCGTATTAAGCTATTATTAAGTGATCGAAATCGTACAAAAGTGTTCGCATTTCAACAGAAGACATTTCTAAATTTTAAATAATTATAATTAGAGCCTACATAAATTAAGTAAATAAAATCTCAGATAATTAAAATAGAAGTAAATTATTATTCTATAATGTAAAAATGAATTTCTTAATTATTTTCTCGGCAGCTGTCGAATGAATTGAATTTGTTACATATGAAAATTTTATGTTTTTATGAATATTCAGCATGTCTGTAAAATATATTACATTAAAAATTAAATATTTATGCATTTTTATTTTTTATCTTAAACATTTAATTGCGAAAACTGATATTGAAAAACGTAATAGAAATACTGTATTATGATAATACTAATCGGAAAACATTTGTAGTCCAGCTATACAATTCATTTTTTATTAAATTATTGTTTATAGTATGAACTCATACAAAAACTTTAATAAATTCTTTTGTTGGAAAAATATTGAAAAACAAGAATTATGAAAACCAAGGGAAATTAATACGTTGAATCTTTTTGATTTAATTTTTGCATTTCTCCAATAGCAGAAATTTTTGTAGCTCTCAACAAAAGAATTTTCAATCAAAAACTTAAAAATAATCTCTAATTGTCTCTAAATAGACAAAACCATCATGTAGCTTTCGATCTAATATTGAATAGGATTGAACTATGTAATAAAAATACAAAATTTATTCAATATTATAATAATAGAAATTAAATAATATACTATGAAAATCAAGAGGCATATTATTACACTTCATTAAACATTTCACAATTAAAAAGCTATTAAAATTTATAGTGCAAAATAAAAATAGAGGTTAAGCTTTACTTCTTCCGGAAGTTGATCAAATTAAAAGGTATTTTGATTATTATGAATTTATAATTAATTCCATTTTTGAGAAAATTCCGAGAAAACTAAAAATTTCTACTCCATTCTTTCCTATTTAATTTTATTGGTAAATATATGTGATTATGATCATTTGTCAAAGATAAAAGAGAAGTTAAGATCAATTAAAAAAAGGTTTCATCACAATATGCAGTAACCAAATAACAAAATAATCCAAATAGATGACTTGAAGGATTAAGAAAAGATTTTTTGATGTATTTTTTATAAGAAAATGATGACTAAATCTTAACCAAACTACTTCTTGAATGAATGCTGGCTTGAACTTCAATTAATTCTATCTACTTAATAAGACTTACTTAAGACTTGCAAAATGAAATAGGCTATTGGTGAATATAATATGGGAAGAATCGTTGAAGTAACGTAAGGATTATATTAGTGACCGAATTGTAAGACCAAAAAAGTTTTAGCATTTAGATATATTCTGCGAGACAAAAATATCTTTAATGAATTATACTCATAAGCAAAAAAGTTTTTCATTCTAAATTGACCAAAAACAATTCGGATTGTTTCTGGACGGATGAAATTTGCTAGTTGCATTCTGGTCGTGGATATATGTTACAGAACGCTGATCTACTCATATGTAGTAACAAAACCTTTACATTAGCAATATCCTAAATTTGTTATCACAACATTGATATCGCATATTTTATAACATCATCTTCTGGATTCTATAACTTATCCCAGAATTATTTCAAATCTTAATAGTATTCCAACATTTAAACTTCCTCTATAATTGAACGATTCAATAATATAGCGTTTGCAAATTGATTTAACCCATTTGCAAATTTATTTCAGTAAAACTAACCTATATTGATAGGCAACCGGATGGCCACATAGGTAATGCGTTGCATGCCACATAGGAGAACCCAGATCCGGCATCTCCTGAAAAGCTTTTTCGGGGTTCCGGGCCAGTCCTTATCCATACTCGTAGAGGGGCCATCCGGTCCCTCCACGGGTGTGGGTGCAGACCGTGGTTAGAACTGGCTCCGTCTCTTAGTAATCTCACTGATTGGAAAGGGGCATAAAAAAGACCTATATTGATAAACAAAACCGCCGAACCTAAAAATTTTAATTATTACACTATTTTTTCAAATGTAATACAATAGTATATACTACATAGTAAAACAATCTTTTGGTTATATCAATATGGCGGATAAACTCCGTCCCGGCTTAAATTTTGTTGGCTGGATTGAATAGACACACCATCTCCATCTATCTTTTACCTCCATGGTTATCAGTAAATTCGTTTAGTTTAACTAGTGTGAACGGCTAATAAATCCGGTTTGTTGAAAGCTGGCTTAAAATAAGTCAGTTTAAGAATTAAACCCGCTTACTTTGTACCGTGTGAATTGGGATTATTAGAAATACCTTCCTATCGTATTAGAAACACCTATACCGGTTTATCAAATTTCGTCGATTACTAGAAACAATACAATCTTACTAGAGCTATCTGTAAAGATGGAGTACGACGAGAAAAACTTTTTTGCTGATTTTTCTGTTTTCAAATTGATCTAGTTATTTTATTAATTGGATACGAAGCTTTAAATTTGATATTTTATGTTCTATTGATTAATTCTCTCGATTACAGATGCAGGGACATAACTACGGGTGGGCCCGAGTGGGCCATGGCCCATGCAATGAAAGTTCTGGCCCATGTATTGGCCCACCCTGAATATATAACTCGAAACGTAAAATTGAAAACCGCAAAAGTTCAACTCCACATAACCCA
>AYEL01067275.1:0-60906 GCA_000484575.1 Olivierus martensii
ATGTTTTTGCACACATTTAACCACTCTATTTGTTTCTAAGGAGATTTTGGCTGGAGTTTCTGATTTATATTGCAGATTGTTGATTGGGAAATAGCTTATAAAACCACAATTTCATGCTGTATGTAGTCAGTGTTGAAATATCGTGACAATTTTTGCTTTTTTTATGGTGTAAAATCAGTAGCTTCCCTATATCTTTCAATAGATTAGATTCATTAATTTCACACTCACACAAAATATAAATCATGAAAAAATTGAATAAAAAGTCACTTATTTAATATTGAAAGAAAAATATACAGTATATATTAACTTGATCAATGAAACCAAAGAACAGTAACTGAAGCATGCAATGCTAATATGTTGCATTTCACTGTTTCTGGCTTTATTGAATAATATAGCCAACATTATCAAAAAATACTAGATAATAATTTTTCGACACACACTAATTTACAAATACAAAAAAATTAAAAATACTTAGCAAAAACTAAATTTTTTGTTGTGAGTATAATAATTTGGCCACCCACTGTATATATTATGAAATAATAGATAGTAACTGTCGCTTCGTAGTTATGTCATATACTATGATATACTAGTTTGATTTTAATGAAATGTAAATTACACGTGTTACTTTGTTTCGATTGGCCTTATCGGATATATACGTACAGATGAAACTGATTTTTTGGATCGGTGACACAAACTATTGATAAATGCTGTCTTGTAAGGACTACATCGTTCTGTGCGAAATTTCTTATAAAAAAAAAACAAAAGGCCATAAATGAGAACTGTATTTTTTGGATAGACAAATACAATGATCAAGTTCCAAATAATCCCTCTTTGAAGGACATGTATAAAAACGCGCTACCGGGTTTGTTAAAGATTTATTTGCTGTATTAGTAATTTATTTAAAAAATTCAAGTAGTATGGTTATTTGAATTTATAAAATTTTAATGAAAGCTTTTGTTTTTGTACAGAAAATGTGACTTTTAACTCTTAATAGAAAATTAAAGATTGATAGCGAGGAATTAAATTTAAAAAATATGCATATGTGGAATAATCAGAAAAAACGACATCAAAATCTTCCATGCTATAGGCGCTAGACCCGTCTCAGACATGATGAGGCGATTTTGATCATCTCATCATGTCTGATGCGATTTTGATCTAAGGTGTCCTATGTTGCCTGCAATATGATGAAAAATCACCATACGAAGTTTCTTCCTGATTGGTCAAACATGGTGGAAACCTATGCATAATAGACAAAAACAAATACTGTAGATGGAAGACAGACAACCAAACATTGCATTTTATATATAAACTTTTTTCAATAACAGAACATCTTGTTTTTTTTCCTGCAATATGATGAAAAATCACCATGCGAAGTTTCTTCCTGATTGGTCAAACATGGTGGAAACCTATGCGGAATAGACAAAAACAAATACTGTATATGGAAGACATACAACCAAACATTGCATTTTATATATAAACTTTTTTCAATAACAGAACATCTTGTTTTCTCAATTAATCTTTTTGGTGATCCGAAAGTGATCAAACATAGTGTTATATACAGTAATTGTGTCATAGATTTTTGTGAATACATATTTCATTTCAGAACTAAAAACAACATAAAAAATGAGCAGACTAATAATAAAAACTGTAAAAAATAGCTGACTCATAATATTCCTCTATAATTGTAAAATCGAAAATTAAAATTTTATTATAATTCTATGAAAATTCCTAATAACTGTTATCATTTCAGCTAAAGCTCGGATTGAGATACAAAGGAGTTTTTAATGGTTAAATTATGACAAAAATATTGAGAATTGCATATATCAGATTTTCTTATATAATAAATTTTATCAAGTATTTGTAAAAAAAATGTTATTATTTTTGTATATTTTAGACAAATATTATAAATTTAGTAACTTTCTTAGTAGTTTTTGAAATATCTCTATTAAGAATTTATCACATTCTGTATGCATCAAATATTTGCCTAATATTTATTTATTTTATATAATTATTAAAGACTTACTTCAGCTAAATCCAAATATCAATAATGTGCAGATTTAATCAGATTACAATGGATAAATTATAATAAATGGATTAAAAGTGTTTAATTTCATTTCTAATAATTAAACGCTAAATCGAATTTAATAACTAACATCCGGATTATATAAAATTAAATTATCATCATCAGAAAGATAAATAAATGATATTGTTAAGATAGTATTTTCAATCACTTTTACAAAAAATTGTCTTATAATTCAGGTTATCGTTCATCTTTTGATTTCAAATGAATACTAGAACAAAATATCGCAAAATAACAAAATTTGATAGAATTTTTATTATTATTCGTATTTATGCCTGTTTATATTAGAATTTCTACGCAACTCTATTATAAAATGGCTGAAATATTTTAATAGGTTGCTATCTTTCAAGTGATTTATCACATATGAAGAATAAAAAGAAAACCATTTGAAAACTTTTTAAATCATCAAAACATTTATTTCCAATAACAGTTTTAAGCTGAATATATTTTAAACATGATATTAATAAATTTAAGAGTCCGATGCGACAATTTCCCCTTTATACAGAAGAGAAAAATGTCTTTTATGTTTTGCATTAATCACATCTCAATATTCTTATTTCTTATTTCGTGGAATATAATCGTTTTCTTTTCTTTTTTTTTTTTCTATTAAATTGGAAACATGATCATGACAATCTTTAAACGTATAGGAAAACAGAATACACATTTATGTTATTTTCAGTAAAGAGTAACGAATTGGGGATACTCTAAATCGAATTTAAGTGTATTAGAAAGAGCAGTTGAATTTTTGTTGAGAATTTTCTTGACATTTTTGTATCTTCGATATCAAATGGTGCCAGAACAGTTACACAAAAAAGTCCCATTATGCAGAATTTTACGCTTTTTCACTATGTATGACGTCGTTTAACGTCATATGCTGAATTTTTGTTGAGAATTTGCTTGACATTTTTGTATCTTCGATATCAGATGGCGCTAGAACAGTTACACAAAAGAGTCCCATTATGCAGAATTTTACGCTTTTTCACTATGTATGACGTCGTTTAACGTTATATGTCTGCTGTATTCAAAGCTGAAAGTGCGTGGGGCAAAACGTTCATTGAGATCTATATCATCGCCTAAAAAATATTTAAATATTCTGGTGATAATGCTTCCGACCTCTTCATTTTGGCGCCACTTTTAGAATCTGAGAAGACACATTGAAGAAAACAAAGTAAATACAAAACGTTAATGCAACTCATTTAATATGACATGGGTCCTGATAAGGCCAACTCTTGGCCTTACAGGGCTGCATGCGTTTTCTTTTTATTTTTTACCTATAAAAATCATAATTGAAGTGCTATTTATAAAACTTATTTTAGATTTTTAAAATAGATTATCTACTCTTTCAGAATATATACTTCACGTAATATTTTCGTAAAATATACATGCAGTTATAAACAAAAATGTAAATTATCACGTGAAAATATCAGCACAGTCAAATCCGTCGCACAACTTTCTTTCTCTCTCTGCACTGATGCCCACTGAGAATCAAACAATAGCTGATGTATTTTAACCATCGTTAACCAACACACTGAGCAGAGTATGCGATCAAGAATGTGCAGCCCTTTAGTCGAATCATTTATCAGTTCTTTAGAAACCATTAGCTGGCCTTATTGGATTATATAGATAGCTTTATTTGGCGCAAGTACCTTAATAACCATGGAATTATTTAATAGATTTCTATAATTTTCAACTTACAGATTATGCCATTGAAGATAATTTTGATCACATATATATAGCGTTTAAATTATGGGAGGAACGGGAGGGAATATCCCTTCTTCTTAAATTTTTATCCTTCTCTATAATGATCTTGTTTATTCCCTCTCAAGAAAAAGTTCATTCTTTCTAGACTTGAATACAATAAACTTGAATGTGGATATATTTCAATCCGATTGAATATAATTGCTGGTGCGAAAAAGGTTTTTCTACAAAGAATTTGCAAATATCGGACTTACGATGCAAACTCAAGACTGGCACTTTAGACGCAATAATGTTCATGAGCATTAAGGGACCAACACTGCAAAATTTTGATGCGGAAAAGTACCCAGAGATGTGTTTGAAAGTAGACCACAACAGTGCAAATACAGCACCTTCACATGAAAAACATTCCGATCAACCTGAAAATTTGATAAGCAAATTATTTTAAGTTTTGAATTTTAATTACAATATACTTTTTTGTTAAATTGAAAGTCTCGCAAATTTGAAATAAAAAACAGAATATTTCATTGAAAACTTCAGTCATTGTGTTAGGCTAGGAGCATACCTATGAAAACGTAAATAAATAATTATTTGGTACGCGAAAATTTCTTCCTTCCTAGTAAAAATCAGTTAATTTAAATGCTGCATACGCAGTATGGTAATACCCTTAACTGTAGACATGCCAAATAAAGTACCCCGTACAGTAATAGGCGAGTAATTCTTTCTAGAACTACTTATTGAACTTGTTTTTTTTATTCAGTTTAATAATTAAATTTCTATTACATTTTCCATTTATTTGTAGAAGGAAAAATGAATACTCTTAGATTTAAAAAAAAAAAAAAGATTTTTATTTAAGAGTACTAATTAAGCTTAAAAAACAGATTGCAAATTTTAAATTTTCAAGTTAGAAAAGTTCTTTTTAGATATTTCTGATGATTTCGAAACCGTGTTAAAATTTTTCTTTTACAGATTCTTTTAATTGATATTAAAATTCTTAAAATTAAAATTTTGAAAGATATTGATGCTTATTCTAACTTTAAAGATCATCATTTATTTTTACAACTTCTGTCCTAGTTTAAACAATATTTCTTAGCTATCACATTCATCAATCAAAATCAAGACAAAAAATTAAGCAATTTTGTTCTTATAATTTCCTTTTTTATAAATCACGAATATTAAATTATTTAAGAAGATTACATAATTAAATACAGCATATATAATTTATAATATCAGATTTTCAAAAATTTATTTTAATGATCATTAAATGTGTTGAGTAGAAGAAGAAAATTTTTAAAACTTTTTCTGCAGAAAATCTTCAATATGCTGTTCTTATGGATAACTGCAACAGTTAATAAATAATAGTTGCAGTAGTTTTCAGCAATTCGTCTTTTATGACTTTATACATATCATTTTTCTGACTGCAATAACTTATAGCAACTGCCACGATAGGATACTATTCATTTTTATATACTCAGGCAAAACTGAGTGCCATAAAGATGAGTCAAATGCTATGTAGGATTCATTCTTCTTCCATAGTTCTATCATTTGTTCTTACAAATATAAGACGACAATGCTAGTTTTCTCGTTTTGCTTTGCTAAGCTATTGATTTTAAAATAATAATGAAAAAGTCAGACTCAAACTTAAAATTAATATATTATTAAAAAGTTTATCCTATCTTATAAATATATGCACAAAATATATTATATTGATAATACACTGACGGAAAAAAAAATCCCAACACCAAGAAAGACTTGTGTTAGATAAACAAAATTTGGTAGGCGTGTTTATACATCTGAAAGATGACATCATATCACTATAATAATTTCATTATAGGATTGTTAGCATTACAGAACACAATATGAATAATAAAATTATTATTTTTATCATTATAATCCAAATTAATGTGAGTAGAGACGGTTAATTAATGAACATATAATATATGGAAATAATGCAACTTCATCGGCAAAATAATAGGAAAAAAAGAGAATGTTCAGATTATAAATTGTTTAATTATACGTAAAAATAAATGGTAATTGTTTGTTTAGCACATTAAAGTGCTGAAAACAATCATTCATAAAACTCTATATAATATATACAATAGGTCGCCATGAATACATCTCATATTCAATCAGTTAGAATAATACACGTTACTATAATTTTCTTACATAAAATATTTCTCATAAATGACAGGCTTTTGATAAATTACGAACAACCAATTTCGTAGATATTGCTGTGTAATCCCAATACAATATCAATCCAGTGCAGATAAGAAAATTGCTTAGCATGTCATTTATCACTTGACCATTATTGTCAATAAAATCATACTAAAAACTAATTGGATTTATTGGATTTTTCATAATTATCCGAGTAATTACAGTAAAATTATAGTTTTCCTGTATATACAGGTAAGTAATATATATCTGGAAATTTCGGTTATTTAACCTGAATTATGCTTTACTCAAGAGATGGCAGCATTCATCCTAACTGTACACTGGATACCAAAATAGCAGTTTTAGTTCAGATACGCCAGTAAGAAAATCTTTAAACATGATACCGCCTTTTCACTTATTATCATACAATAAATAATGATTTACGTTTCTTTATGACTATTAATACTTTTTTACTGACCGTAAACAAATTATACAGTCTATACGATTTTTCTTTCATTCATTAATTTAGCTTTAAATAAATGTTTTAAACATAAAAATATTGAATTTTTATTGATTATGATTGATTTCGATTAATATCTGAGTAAAAAAACAACACATTCGAAGTATTATCTGTATAAATATCTTACAGAATGGAAACAAAAATATTTAATAATTAAAATTGGTTCCAGTGCATTATAGATATGCTAATCCTCTTACTGTTCAATATTAGTTTACATTATACTGAATTCATTTTAAAATCTACAGTAAGCCAAATAAGATAAATATAAATAATTTAAAGCTATTTGATATCATTAATAATTTTATCAGATTAATTACTATATTAATAATAGATGACAGAAAAATATTGATGTACAGTACATCTTGTTCGATAGCAGTATCAAATAGACTCAATAATTAATGTTTAAATGGCTTAAGCTTCTGTAGATTATTTTAGATTAATTATATTAATCCTGCTTACATTTATTAATAGTATATACAGTTAACAAATGATAATGATGTTGATAAAATTGATTTCTCCATCCATTTCTATCATACAGTGATAGAAAAAGCATTAAAACAAGCAGTTTTAACAGTTTCATAAGAAAGTTTTCTACTTCTTACAAAACTGTTTTTCAAATACTGTATAAAATTAAATGTTTTAATTTTCCAGTGAAGTCTTGCAAAATGTTTAAAAAAAAAACTATTCCTGTTTATAGTTCTTTTCTTCTCTGCCGACTATTTCTATGGCTTATAAAAAAAATAAATACTGTAAATCAAAACTTCGTTACAAAAGAAAGCTCCCTGGTGAATTTTTTTTACTTTCTTTTTAAATTCGGAGTGAAAGTTCAAACGTTCGGAACTTCACTTGTCATTATCTCTACAGATTCTTCTTAATTTTCATCTGATTAACTAATCTTGTAATTTCAAAGTTGTGAAGTGCGACAAAAATGGAAAACCTTTATTCCATACTCCAGGGAAATCAAACTTTAATGCATTAGAATGATGTTTTCATTAAAAACTAAAGCAAATGTTCGTCTTATACCTCATTTTTTTTAATTATTTTCTGTTAAGAGTTTCTTCCTGTTTTGTGAAGCAGAAAACCACCCTTTCTTCTGTCTACTGAGAATATTTTTTTCTTTTTTTGTAGATTTGAAATAAATAAATTACATAAAACTATTCTGAAAAATTATGTGGCCATAATAAAATTTTAATTTATGTTTACTTAAAGGAAAAAGAAGTCATCAATTAGATGAGAGCTATTAGTAAGTTTGCCTTAAGTAACATGAAATTAAAAATTACTTGTTAATATTATTTTTTAATATTTTTTCATTTATTTAATATAAAATTTTTAAGCTTGAAATCTTTATTATTCCTAATATAAAAATATATTTTGATAAATTGTTGCAGAAAATGAATATTTACGTTATTACACTAGAGATTAGTTTCATGTCTTTTGTGATGATAGCCTACAAAACATTAATTTTTTTAATTGAAAACTGTTTTTCTCGTAGAATCATTGAGATTCATAGATTTTCATAGAGAAATTGTTTTCATAGATTTTTTCTGAAATAAAATTAAATTCATAATTAAAATTGGTCAGATAGAATTCGGAAATAAACATTAAATTAATAAAAAAAAAAATTTATCAATAGCAGTTTAAAACTAAAAATTTCTATCAAAATGAAAAAAAATAATTATCAGAAAATTCTTAATTCTTTTAGAACTATTAACTATATTTTGTTAATTCGTAAAGAATTGAAAACTTAATAACTGTTATTTAAAATTTAAATAATTATAATTTATTAATCAAAACTATAAATTATTTTATTAATTAAGCGATAGACGTATTTTATTCAGAAGAATAAGAGAAAAATATTTATAAAATTTTCATTTATATTTTTATCTGCAAAAAAAAAAAATTTATGGTGGCATTTTTAATTTTTAAAATGTACCAGATAAGTAATTTTTTAAATTACAGTGTTATTTTTTGAAAATTATGCTTTAATTAGTGATTTTTTTTTTCTGATTTTTCTGGAAATATTTACTAATATTTATTTTTAACTACTTTAATTCTAACAAAAATACGGATTTATATTTTAAAAACATTACATCGAAACCTTCGTTTCATTGTAATTATTTTTAAAATATAAATCCGTGTTTTTGTTTTATAAACCCGTATTTTTTCTTTAAATTAAAGAAAATGTTAGCTGAAACCTTTCCATTAAAGAAAACGTTAACTGAAAAACATTATTATTATTATTTTTAGATATAATAATTATGAAATTTTTTTTATTTAATTAATTTACTAAATCGATAGATCGAATTTTCTTTATTTTTCTAATATTATTAGTTATTTTTAACATATTTTGGACTCGGCAAATTTTAGCGTATCTAAAGGTAAATGATGATGTCACTTGATCACCAATCTGCAAAGTTCGTCATCAAACTTATTTTTTTCTTTCTTGTTTATAAATAATTTATGGTGGCATTTTTAATTTTTAAAATGTACCAGATAAGTAATTTTTTAAATTACAGTGTTATTTTTTGAAAATTATGCTTTAATTAGTGATTTTTTTTTTCTGATTTTTCTGGAAATATTTACTAATATTTATTTTTAACTACTTTAATTCTAACAAAAATACGGATTTATATTTTAAAAACATTACATCGAAACCTTCGTTTCATTGTAATTATTTTTAAAATATAAATCCGTGTTTTTGTTTTATAAACCCGTATTTTTTCTTTAAATTAAAGAAAATGTTAGCTGAAACCTTTCCATTAAAGAAAACGTTAACTGAAAAACATTATTATTATTATTTTTAGATATAATAATTATGAAATTTTTTTTATTTAATTAATTTACTAAATCGATAGATCGAATTTTCTTTATTTTTCTAATATTATTAGTTATTTTTAACATATTTTGGACTCGGCAAATTTTAGCGTATCTAAAGGTAGATGATGATGTCACCTGATCACCAATCTGCAAAGTTCGTCATCAAACTTATTTTTTTCTTTCTTGTTTATAAATATTGATGGCTCTGTCTAAAATTTAGATTATCTAAACATCTCACTTAATCTCCGCTTAGTAAAATTATATCGATAAATGGAAGAAAAGTTTGAAAGGATCGGATTTCTGTTTACACTACGAAAATTGAAGATGTAGGGAGGTACTTCTCTGCTTCTGATTAACTATTCATGTCACTTAAACAAAGCTTCTTTTTTTTCTAGAATTATATAGATTAATAGCCAACACTGTAAGGTAAAAATAAAATAAAAAAAAATTATTACTTATTATTAAATCACGTTTAGATGGAAGTACATATCTAAAGAGTATTATTCGGACATAATAAAGTTAAAATATGCAAAATGTTTAATTTTGAAAAATGAAAACGTATCTAAAGTAATGAGAAAGAATTGAAATTTTATACTGCATTACTAGAAAATGAAGCAGAAAACTGGAAATATATTTATTCACATATAAAATCTAAAAATTAGAATAGAGAGATAAATAGCGAGAATGAATGTGCATAATATTTTGGAAATCACAGATAATTTTAATCGTTATTTAGATATATTGCTATTATATTCACTATATTTATAGAACAAACTGCTGTATTATTTATGCCTCGTACTTGTCTGCTTATCATTAGATCAATAATTGTCAACAGTTATTATATATTTTGAAATTATCTGTGGCAATAGCGCAGCATGAGTCTCAAAACAAATCTTATTTACTTGCTAAAGGATAAAAATTTTGTGTATTTTCGAGAATAAGAGTTGTTTAGAGATTGTTATATTATAAAAAATTATAGAGATGTTTTGTCAATGTTTTTTAATTATCAGTACTATACTTTCCCTTGCATCATCATATTTTTGTAAATTGTAACCAAAGATAACATGGATTCTTTGGATAGTTTCATCATGGAATCGTCTATTTACATAAATTTCATTTATATTTATTATATATTTAAATTAAGAATGATTTTGTGACAATTTATTTATCCATGACAATATAAATAATTTCACTCAATAGATTGCTTTAGATGCAATGGTTGATAAGAATAGCCTATCTAAATTTGTTTATACTTACGACTACATTGCATAATAAAATAGTAAATCAAGTATCAATTAGTAATTTTACTATTTAAAAGTTAAACAGATTTTCTTTGATAACAGAATTTCTTAACCAAAAGAAAAATCGCAAAATCTTGCATAATTCACGTATTTCTTTCGGTTAAGAAATATAGTTAATTGGTTTAAAGATATTTGCAAACTGTTTTTCAAGTATCCAAAGTTTAATTTATTTTATCTCTAATATCGGATTTAAAACTCAAAGTGCACCATCCAATGCTGGTCACGTTAGTAGAAAGAAGCGATAATCTCTTTCTGATTGCAATTTTATGGAAGTCAAAACGTGTAGACAAGAGCTTAATAGCACTAGAATTCCACTTTTGTTATTAAATGGGTTATTATCTTTATTTATTTAATTCAAAAGAAAGAAAAAATCTCTTTGTATCTTATTTTAAATCTACTCATTTAAGGTATTTATACGAACTGTTTTAAACCAATCAAGAGAAGATTATAGCGATGAAAAGTCTTGTTTTCTTTAAATAAGATTGTTTACTTAGAATTTCTCTTTCTTCTTAAGTTTTGAGAAAGAACTTCTTTCTTTTTTTTTTTTGTCATTTAAAATTCCCAATTCTTGTTTCTGTTCTTGCTAAAAGTTCTGATTTAAATGCAGTCTTGTAATATTGAAATTCACATTATACAGATTTATTTTGATAACTTTTCTAAGCAATTATTAAATTTTTTTCGCTTTTAAAAATAATGCTTTTTTAAATTTAACTAATAATCTACAAATTTTTATCATTAACCATCTACTTTTGATGAGTTTTCCGTGTATATAATTAATGTAAATAGTCTATATTTGCATTAATTACATGATAACGACGTTAAGGAAAATCATTAAAGTTATTTTAAATTTAATAGCAAGTAAAATTCTAAGGAAATTATTTTATAAACCTTTAATTGTAATTAAAAATTTTATAAATAATATTTTAAGTAATTTATAAATAGTCTTCTCATGTTTCGATAATGATTTTCATTCTAATCTTTCTTCTTTTTTTTCCCCATATTAAATTCTTTGTACGTTTAATTAATCGAGTACATACTAATTATGAATTAAAAAAAAATCTAATATGTATTTTTTTGTGATCAAACTCGATTTTTAACTTTTAAAACAAAAAATGTCAATTAAGAAGTAATTTATAAGTTTTAAAACATCAAGATTAGTCTATAAAAGATGATTTTTTGATATTTTACGTAAAATTTGTAAGGCATAAAAATTGCAGGTCGGTGAAATGTTTTGTGTTACTGACTTGAAAACAAACATATCAGGAGTCCAAAGGTGAGTTAAAAAGACAAAAATTAGAGTAAACTGAACCAGATATTAAATAAAACACTCATTTTTTGAATTATTGATAGGCGTTATTGGAAATGTGATCCATTAGCTGAAATACATGCTACTACACGAGTTAGAATTTGTAGTAGAATTCTCCTGGTCCTTCGACACGAATGTTTCTGGAGACTTTAATTTCCTATTGAATTGCATTGTCAGATTTCCAAATTTGCATTATTTACCAAGTTATTTGAGGATTGGAACTTTAGCTAACATTAACTATAGAATTTACAATAACGTTTCACCCTACTCGCTCTTGTTACTAATGCAAAGTGATGGTTTTAATGGAAAATTTATTAACTACAAATACGTATATATTTTTTTAAAATATACGTACAAATAAAACTGCTAATTATACTGTTAATTTCCTGAAAATTCACTAAATTTAAACTCTCTTCAATTATTTTTTAAATATGAAAAAAAATTCATTCTATCATGTTTAATTTACGAAAACTCTTACTGGTTTAAATTAATTTTTTAATGAATTATGATTATTAACAACAAAAATTAATTTTTTTAATGAATTATGATTATTAACAACATAAATTTTTATTATATACATTTTTAACAAACTTTGTTAAGAGTTAACATAAAAATTTAAATAATTATTTAAAACATTTCTCAAACAATGCTTAGATCGTATTCGTAAACAAAATTACGCATTAATCTAGACAGAAAATAATTGTCATTAGCATTACAATGCTATTTTTATCTTATGGTAATTCTATTCACATTAAAATGTATTTTATGGTGGCTTTAGTATTTTTATGTCATCTAAGATATTCTCTTAAAAATCCATAAATTTTAGTTTTGCTTAAATAATCTGCTGAAACAAAGTAACGCATACTGTAAACCATTAAATTTATCTGCACTTAAAACTACAAACTTTAAAGTAGGAAATATTCTTGAAAAGTTTGTTTTACAAATGAAGAAAATTTTTGCTATTTTTAAAATATCTTAAGCCATTTCTATAGACGTAACGAAAATATCATTTGACAGTAAGAAAACAGAAACTTTTAATTAATGAAATCAATTTTCTTGAAAGTTTTAAGATGTTGATTTTAACTTGACTTTCTCGAATAATAATTTTCAATTTTATATGCATAGTAGAGTGTTTGCTGCTAGTAAGTCGGAATACAGAAATGCTCTATTTTTTCGATGCATTGTGATTCTATAAACATAAAAAGATGGTAGCCAATGAAGGAGAAAAAGTGCAGAATTCGTGATGAATTCACAATTTTGCTTCCATCACTTGTCGCCTTTCTTTACTTCTGATTGAATGGAAAGATATTATAAAAGTATTCGGAATTTCGAAAATAGAATGAATATTAAAAATTCTTTCAGATGATTCAAGCTTCAACACGTGGAATGACAACATGGCTTCTGTTTCTCTTTGGTCCCTTTAGTTCCAGGAAGGTTCCCCAATTTCCATTCGAATCGATTCGCATTCTTCCTCCTCTAATGCTGTATGACTCAGCACGGCAGCTGCTACAGATAGAGTTTACAAATGATTTTTTTCCTGGCAATCAAATTGTGAACATAACCGGCTTTAAGAATACGATCCTCTACAACTCTGTCTGAGTAATCCACTTCCCCGTCACTTTTACATGCATATAACATACCTCAAGGGACCTAGTCTCTAAATATGAGTTGAAAAAAGAAAAATATCTTTAGGAATTCTGCTCACCTCTTAAAATATGTTAAATATTCCGATGATAAAATATGGCATTATCAACGGTCTATGTTAGAAAATCAGTCATATATCCAGATCTACATATATAAAATGCTTTCTTTCTGAATATTTAATATATTCACTGCCTTATGCTAACAACTGCCAAAAATACATCACATATGACAATCTAGAGTTAAAGTTCAATCATTTAAAATCAGTTTAACATATTTATAGTATAAATTCCTAAACAATGCATTTCTTTTGTTCCTATCAATTCAGAAAAATGCTAAGAATTTAGCATTTTACTCCCATTATGCTTAAAACATTGAAACAGCAGTTAACTTATTATGCTGCCTTTTTATCAATTCTGACGGCTGTTTTATACACCATCTATTTTTTGAATTATGCAATATATTAAGCAAAACATTTGCTTACTAAGAAGAAAGTCCATTAGACTTATTTATTTTTGTATAAATCATTTCTGAATTTTCTGATTAAGTTTCTGACTTTTAATTATAGTATTCTCTACCTGTTTCCGGAATAAATTGGCATTTTCTATCGTTGACATTTAATTTTATAAATTAACGCCTTTAATTCTTCTAAGTACTTCTATTGTTATATACAACTATTACAGTTAAATGCAGTTCTAATTTCTGCTCTATTATCCTTTCTACAAACAGTTTCTTGCTAAGGAAAATAAACTAATTAACTGTCTGCAGAAAGGCATTTGTTTTATTTGTATCTCCATTTGGACGTTTAACAGCTAAATTTATTTAAATCTAATGTTTTATTTATCATTACGATGTTGTTGATTTTTATCAGTTAATGAATATGGGATTTGTTGCAAAATTTACTTTTATCTTAAGATTTCATGATAATTTCCCTTTAGAATTTGTATTGTTTATCCATTTTACTCGAAGTTTTAAATTTTAATTATTGTTAATTGCAGTTATTCTAATAAACGGCGCTCAAAATCATTTAAAAAAACCAAAATAATAATAATATTCAATGTATTACAATAAACGCCGCATCACTTTGAGTGATTTTTTAAGCACGTTTTACACTTTCAAATATATAATTATGCATTTTTAACTATTTTATTTATAATTTTTTTATGTAAAACGTATTTTATATATTTTATATAAATAATATTGAAATTTATTTTTAAAAGACTGACTTTTTTATTTAAAAATATGATGTTGTTTAAGATATCAAAAATAATAACAGCAGTTCAATGAATTATTTATTTATTAGTCAATAAACAGCGCGGCAAGTATTTGTTATTTGGCACATTTTTCGTAACATTGGCATAATAAATTTATCGAAAAATAAATATTTGGCGAGTTATTCAGTAAAAATTCATGATAAAAACTTTTAATGTTATCCAGGATAATATTTGCTACACAATATATTCCTATATTGTGAAAGGAAACATTTTTTATGTTTATTATAGATTATAGACTTTCTTAATATTCCGAAATATTAGGATTTTATCTAGACTTTATGGATTACCTTCGTCTTCCTTCCCGAAATCACGCTTCAGATAGAGATAGAAGCTTAAAACTGATCAATATATTTGCTGACTTTCCTCTTGCTTTAGATGCAGCTTCTTCTTTTTAATACCTCTCGAATGATTGGAGAATTCTCTACTTTGACTCTAATCTATGGCACTAATGTTTAATGGCGCTTCCTCTCTCGCTCGATTTCAAATAATTAGAATCCTTTTATGTCTTACTGCAACCATCACGATAGTTTTGCTTGTACTACCGTTATCATTCTTTACCTATTTATATCACCACATTCAAATTTTACGTAATTGCTGATGTATAGATAATAATGCGATGTTATAACCCGCAGAAAATTATATTGATCATGTGTAAGATTCTACAGTAATTGTTGATTTTAATTCAACGATGTTTGGTATGTTCGTCAAAGTAGTTTAAATCCACTTTAAGTGATATAAATGACATGTGAAGCGGTTGCTTCCTTATGTCTCCTTCCACAAAACATCAAACAAATCTTAATTTTACCTCAAGATAATGAGCAGACGTTGATAAACTGCATCATTATAATTTCTCGACTCCATCCGTAACAAAAGTTGGTATTAAGACAAACAATTCTTCCCATTATTTGTTTTCATTTATATCATCACAAATTAAAATTAATGGGTATACTCTTTCAATTATTCTAAAGTGAAACGTAGATTAAAAGTAAGAAACAATTAATCACCGGATAAAATTGACAGGATTATTATATATCGTTATTTAATAATTACAACTCTCCCATTTATGATGATTTAATTCTCCATTGATGATGTTTAATCATAGAAAATGTTCAGTTGAGGTATATTTTCCGTGTCATGTAGGCGGAAAGGGAAAAATATTCTCTCGAATTTATGAAGACATTCTGAGAATTTTTCTCAAAAATTATGATGATAATAATGGAAATAATTATTTTAATTATTTTCGAAATTTAAAATATTATTTATTTTCCAAAAATAACCGTACGCAATCACCATAAAAATATCCATAAATATAGTGGCGATTTTAAACATTAAAATAAAAATTTATAAATTATTTAAAACTTTATACATTTAAACTTTATTTATAACTTTAAACAATTTATTACATAATATAGATTATTTAAATTATCAAGTAAACTATCTTTCTTAACAAAATTATGCAAGATTTAAATTAAAATAAAATTTCAAAATTATATTTTGTTTAAATATATAAGTAATAATTAACTTTTCAATTATATCTTATAAAAGTAAAATTATATATAAAATGATAAATTCTTAATTATTATCAGTTAAAAAAGAATATTTGATTGGATCCTTTTTAGTTTATTTTTTATTATTTTATAAAATTTTTGATTGGATCCTTTTTAGTTTATTTTTGTTATAATAGTATTTTATATAAAATTGTGATGATATTATTCAATTCAAATGTATTATAAAATCTGTATTAAATATTCTTTTTTCTTTGCCAACAGTTTAATAATTTGTCATTTTGATTTTAATTGAAATTACAGAAATTATGGACACTAAATCATAACGTTTTTATAATTATCAAATCTTAAACTATTACTGATATCAATATTACATTCTCTTTGCTGTTATTTTTATTTTAATAAATTTGATGATAAAAATTTTATATGATATTTAAATAGGTAGTATATGATTTTCAATAAGTTTAATCATCACTTATATTAATAATAGAAATCCCTTCTTAAAATATATACCACAATTAAAATTAATATTAAAAATAATATTTAATATTATAATTTAATAATTAATTATTAATAAAATTTATTATTTTAAAAAAATTTTTTTTTTTGTCAATAATAATATTAAAATAAAATAATTTCTATTAATTACATAATTAACATTTTTGCAATTGTTTATAATTATTATTAATGCACATTAAACAGTACAAATTCACCTTCTCATTCATGAGAGAAATTTGCTGTTTTGAAAGGCTATTATTGAGAAATCTGTATTATTGTATAATACAGAATAGAAATTAGTTTTCTATGTGTCCAAAATTTGTTTTGTAAGAATTGAAATTGATACAAAAATTATATGAAATAACTCAATATTGTTGAATAAATAATATCTTTATTTATTTAAAATGCAGTACAATCTTAATAATTTGAATTTGAGTTCTAATCATTTAAAGTTCCATTTCGTTTGAGATGATGTTTATCATCTCAAAGATCATTTCTCCATTATTTATAGGATTGAATTTAGTTGAAGTGTTATATCATTGCATACATTTTTCAGATATTTTTCTTCATTTATTAAACTATATGGAATAACAGAAGAGACAATATTAGCTGATGTTTTATTTCTGAAAAAAAATGCTGTGATTTTTCAACAAAGAACTATACTTGATAACAGCATCGGAAGTCAGTATTGAATCTATAGGAGCAGTGTATTATCAACTTCTGTGACGATATTAATGCACTCTGAACAATCGATTTCAATGTAAAAAGTAACAGCATCAGTAAGAATAATATTTATTTTTATGTAATTGTTGTCCCTGGGTTTTCAGTTTTCAATTTCAAATAAATGTTCAATACAATTTCCTTTGTTTGACAGCTAATCATGCAGCCTTTTGAGAACAACTTAAAATTACAATTCTCTGCCAATTTAGAACATGGTTAGAATCAATTGGAATGTGCAAAATGTCATTGCACATCTGATCATCATACATATTATAGACATGCAGATAATTTGCTATATGTTAAATTCATGTTAATATCATGTTACAATTCTCTGCCAATTTAGAACACGGTTAGAATCAATTGGAATGTGCAAAATGTCATTGCACATCTGATTATCATACATATTATAGACATGCAGATAATTTGCTATATGTTAAATTCATGTTAATATCATAATTTTATTCAAAGCTTATAGCTTATTTGTCAAAATTGTCATCATTTTATGGAAATTTACTGTAACATCATGAATAATTTAGTGGACTATATCATTGGCGTAGCAATTTAAATGAACTTTGGCTCTTTCATAGATTCAATACTGACTTCCAATATTGTCATCAAGTATAGTTACATATTTAATATTCTTTTTTCATATTAAATAAAAAATATTTATATATTTTTGGAATAATATAGGAAACACACCACTAAAAAAGGCAATTCCTTCTCTGCTTTCTATCTCCAGATAAAAACTACAGTTAGTACTAAAAGTAAATCTATAAAAATTATTAATTTTTTGATTTTTCTGTAATAAGTAAACAACTAGTAGATATACAACAAAAAAACATTGCTTAATAATTCAATTTTTCATTAATATATTTTTTTAACATAATAGATTTTGCTATCACATAATACTAGTTACTTTTATATAAATTTGCCAGATATAACAAAAAAAATCTAAATTCATTAAACTAAATATTTGAGATCAATACTTTAAATAATAATCAGAATGACTTAAACAATTAAAAATAAATCATTCAGTATGTACTTTGAATTTAGTTATTGCAAATTTATTTCTATATTACAGTAATTACTATTCATGATTGAGGAGGTCCATCTCAATTTGAAATATATGAAGCATTAAAATTAGTAATATAAATTAATTAGTTGCTTTGATTTGATTGAAATAGAATTATTAATTAGTTGCTTGCAATGTGATGCATATACTAACATGCCTGTTTTAAATTAAGAGCATGATAGAATATAATGATTTAATTTTGGTTATCTTGTTTTTGGTATTCTGTTTATTAGAAAACAGGAAGTAAGGACACATGCAAGAATCAAAAGAATAAATCTGTAAGTGTGAAGCATCAAATACCAAAATTTGGACAATGGTGGTCTGAAGATGAAACTGAAGAAAATTATAATAAACTTCAAAACAAAAGTTATTCAGTAGAAAGTTGTCCAGAAATGTTTTCTGTAAAATGCAAAATATCCAGCAGTAGTGAAAGTGATTCAGATAGTAAGAATGGATTACAAATGCTAATAAGTTGTTTTATTCCAAAATCTAATAAATATCATAAAAGAAAGAAATTAAAAAATAGAAACTTAAAATTTAATGAAATATTAATTAAATATAAATCTAATGAAGATGTAAAGGAAATGATGGAAAAAAGAAAAAATCCTCCTCCTTTACCACCACCACCGTCACCATTACTTCTTTCCAAAAAACAAATTAAATTAGAAAATTATAATCACTTAAGTAAATCAGATGATACTTTAGATAAAAAAGAAAGTCATCATAAAACCTATAAATCAAATGATTTTAATATTTCAAAGAGTGAAGATAAATTAAATATTTCAGTTTCTCCAAAATTACAAAATAAAACAAGTACTTTACCATCAAGGTATCGTAAAAGACGTGCACCACTCCCTCCTGTTAACAATTGTAATTTTAATAAAGAAAATTGTAATAAGAATTTGGAACATGATCTGACTAACAATAAATTACTTTTAGAAGAAAATACAGTTGAATTATTAGGGGAAAGCTATAAAAATAAACTCGAGAAATTGGAAACATGTAGCCAACAAAACAATAATTCATCTAAACTTGATACTATTTCAGTTTCTCCCCCTGTCCTTCCTGTTAAAAAGATTGCTCATGACACCAAAACATTGTTTGGATATTCTTTAAAAGACAGAGAAGAAAATTCTTTAAATAACAATATTAATCAAGATGAAAATTCGTGTGATAATTCAAAATATGAATTTATAAATTTTTCTGCAAATAATCCAGATTTCTCTAACAGAAATAAAACTGTTAATTCAAGTTTATCTAGAAAAATATTTTATCAATCATCATCGCTTCCTCGAAAAAAAACAAAATCTAAGAATAAGAACACTTATAAGACAGAAATAGAATCTTATACTAAAGTTTCTTTGGATAAATTCAAATATAATCATGAAAAAGAAACAGATTTTCAAGAAATTAATAAATCTTTATATTTTACAGATTTATTGGAAAAGCCTGCACAAACTAATATTGATTCCAATACCAAGAATACAAATAATTTAATAAAATTTCTGCCTCAAGAAGAGTTTTTTAAAAAAAGTGGAATCCAATATAATAATGATTCATATTTAAAGCAGACAATGTGCAATAGTAATCAAAATAGAACATTAGTAAATAACTCTGATGGAGTTCTTCCATTTGTTGTTACTTCTGAGAATTATGTTACTTTTTCAGTTCCACAGTCACAAACTGTGACTCATGCTAATACAAATTTTAATTCACTTACTACTAAACATTCATTCATACATAAAAAAAAAGAAAAAAAATATGAATTATTCAAAGAAGAACAAAGAATAGATAAAAATAAAGAAAATAATAAGATTGAGATAAATATCAAAGAAAACAATTCTTTAATTGATAATTGTTTAAAGAAAGAACAAAATACTGCAATTATGGAACAATTAAAATTAACATCATTTGAGAAGGAAAAAAAGAATGATGAATGTTTACATGATATTATTTTAAATGATTCCACAGTTAACCAAAATACCAATAAAGAAAAAATTAATTTACAGTATAATTATAAAAATAAATATCTATTAAAACCAAACAAACCTTTATTCATTTTGGATGAAACTCAAGAATTTGATATTAATAATTTTAATAAAAATTCTTCTGAACCAAAAATTATTCAAAATAGTCACTCAATTAAAGAATGTTCAGAAAAGAAATTGAATTCTGTATATGTACAAACTGAATCATTATTTGGAGAATCGGGGGAGAGTAACCAAAATAGCAACAGTGAAGTTTGTTCATCTGCCAATTTTTACAGCCTAACGCAGGAAAGTAGAACTCCTCAGACGTCAACCACCTTAGCAGTAACATTGCCAGAATTAAGACCAAATAGAATTTATCAACACGGTATGTTAATATATGCATTCCATTTACCACTTTAGTTGTAAACAAAATATAATTATTAATTAATAACTTAAATAACTATATATTATTAATGTAAATTATGAAATTTTTAGATTCCTTACATTCTTTTAATCAAAATATATCTATGTCTGAAAGAATTCAGCTTACAAATTTATTTAAACAACTTGAAATTGCTATTGCTGCTGGTCAGCATGAAAGAGCTGCAAATTTAGCAAAAAAATTAGCTTTACATAAAGATTCCTTTTCTGTGAATCAGTTTTCTATTGAAGAAAATATTAAAAGAAAGCCTATTATGTAAGATATTTTAACATTTATATTTCAATCTCCAGTTTTTAACATTTTAAAATAACTGGAAAATAATGATAAATAATTTTCTAATTTAGTGTTAATCTGTATATTGAGGATAAATTTCTTCATCAAGGCCCATTTCCTTTAAAAATTCAACCTAGCATGACTCTTGGAATGCTAAAAAGTAAAGTAAGTTTTTGATGTTTATTATTATTAAAAATAATCCAAAAATGTATCAATAATTTAAAATTTTCATTTTTTTTAGTTAGAGAGAGAATATTCTATTCCTAAAGAATTCCAGAGATGGATACTAAATAAGCAATTAGTCACTGATGATGATGTTACATTATATAATTATGGTGTAACTGAAGAAGGATGTTCACTTTTCTTATATTTAATGTATCCAATTTCTGAAAGTAAAGAACATAATTCATTAAATAATGATTCCTTATTAAATAAAGAACAATTTCATCAAAAGTCATCTTTTGAAAAAATACAAAGTCCTTTGCTTAGTTTTGAAAATATTCCAGATATTCCTGAAGAAAAAGAAGATATAGGTAAATTGAATAATACAGAAAATAAGCAAATAGTTATATTTAACTCAATTATTTATCAAATCAGAATTATTACTATTTTTTTTTTTTTTTTTTTTCTTATAGTTATATTTAACTCAATTATTTATCAAATCAGAATTGTTACTTTTTTTTATTTTTTATATTTTCAGATATATGTGCCACGTGTGGAATAGTAGAAAACTGCCATTCGTGTCAAGAATCTGTATCAGCTACTCAATTTGAAAATTCCTGTAACAAAAATTTTGAAATTAATAGTAATGAAAATTATGAAACATTAAATATAGTAATTAATTATGATTTTTTATCAATTTTGAAATTCACAATTTCTTTAAAAGTATTTTATAGTTTAAAATAAAACTTTTATAATTATATTTAGAATAAAGAATATGACAATTTAAGGAAAGAAGCTGAAGAAAATTATCAATATCTTATTCAACTTGATAACCAAGATTTAATACCTAATGCTGAATCATTTGAATGCTCAGTTTGTTTTAATGAGGTTAAAATAAGTGAAGGAGTTGTTTTGAGAGATTGTCTTCATCAGTTTTGCAAGTAGGCAATAAAGAAAACATTAAATTATAATAATACTTTGATAAAACATACAAATAATTTTTTCAGACAGTGTCTGGCTAATGCTATAGAATTTACAGAAGATGCAATTATTAAATGTCTTTTTAGAAATGATCAATATTCCTGTGATAGCATTCTTCAAGAAAGAGAAATTAAAGCAGTAAGTTAAAAAGATGCTTTTTAAATATCATTTTTGAAAAATATATATTTCTTGGCATGAAATTTAGATATTATTTTAGTTAGTGACACCAGAAACATTTGAGCGCTATTTACGTCGAGGATTGGTTACAGCAGAAGGTTCTACAGAAAACAGTTTTCATTGTAAATCACCAGATTGTCCTGGTTGGTGTGTATATGAAGATACAATTAATACATTTTCTTGTCCTGTTTGTTTTCATGTTAATTGTTTATCTTGTCAAGCCATTCATGAGGGATTAAACTGTAAACAATATCAAGATGAATTAGCATATCGATCTGAAAGAGACAGAGAAGCAAAAGAAACCAAAGAATATCTAGAAGTAAATTGTTTTACATAACCTAAATTTAAATAATTAATAATAAATTATAATCTTTTGTAATTTTTTTAAGAATATGGTAAAAGAAGGTAAAGCAATGTTTTGTCCTAAGTGTAATGTAATAGTGATGAAAAGATGGGGATGTGATTGGTTAAAGTGTTCAGTTTGTCAAACAGAAATATGCTGGATAACAAAACAGCCCCGTTGGGGACCTGAAGTAAGTTTTGAATTTATAATTATGGGAAAAAATATTTTATGTATGATTTTGAATTTAATATTTATTGAAATTTTATTATTATAAGGGTCATGGAGATACAAGTGGTGGTTGTAAATGTGGATTAGATGGCAAACGTTGTCATCCACAATGCAATTATTGCCATTAAAGCACAGTATTTGTAAAAAATTTAGGTAAATTTCTATTTTAATTTTCTTTTACCATTTTTTGATAAAGAATGATTATGAAAATTAATTTTTAACATAACTATTTAACCTTAAACAACTTTCACTATTTATTATCATGCTGTGCAATCCTATAGACAAAAAACTCAGTCATTTAGCAAATATATATAGTCATGATTCAAATCCAAGGCTATGTATATTTTGGTTTTGGATTAAAATAAAAGTTCACTGTTTAAAAATTGATATTCTTGTTCATCTACATTTATAAAAAATGGCATTACATATTGAATATAGCTGCTGTTGAAGTTCCACTGAATTAAATTTATATTAATAAACTAATCTGAAAGTTGTTGAAATTTAAAATTTATTTAATAAACTAATATTTGTAAAGTTGCATTTTATAAAATCAGCAATTAAAACAGCTTTAAATATAAAACTTTACTTCATGTTGTTAATGTGTGTATTAACTTTATATTGATGCTTCATATTCGTGAAATATTTAAAAGTAATTAAGCAGTAATGTCTCTGTCAGTATAAAGTTAGTATGATATAGTATCTCCCTTAATTGCATTCATATCAGCTGAAGGATTTGAATCCAAAGAATATTCATTCTTTTCATTTATTATTATAGTATAAGCATGGAAGTACAGCACACTAATAAGAATAATCATAATATAAAATAAATTATAAACATTTACAGAAGAGATAATTCAGAGATGCAAAAATTAAATTTGATTTTGATTTATTAATAATATCTAGTGAAAGATACAATTAAAGAAAAAGCATAAATTTATTAAAATTGTGTATTTATCACAATTTTAGTAAATTTATATTTCCACGCATAATTCTGTTTAATTAAAGGCAATGATATTTATAGAATAAATTCTTCTTACAATCTGAAAGAAACAAAAAATCAAGAAGAAAACATTATTTATTCTGAAAGAAACAAAAAATCGAGAAGAAAACATTATTTATCCTAATAATAATTAATTTTTTAACTTGTTATTGTTATTCAGATGATGATAATTTTTGTTTTTAAAATTTTAAGCAGTTTATTTTTATATATCTTTCTGAATTATAATAATAATAACTTGTTAAGTAACATGCTAATTACATGTGTTTCCAAATTTCTGTCAAGCTATAAAAATGAAATATTTTTGTAAAATTTTTCTAATATCATTAGGCATATGATAGGTATATAACATGTTAATTATTTCCATAATCTGAATGAACTAGAAAGCTGAAGTTTTGCACAAATACAAATAAACTATCTAAAGATATGAATGTTTGAAATCATTATTTGTATAATTATCAAATACATCATTACATTTAATATGAATTAAATTAAATGACTTATTATTTCAAGATTTCAAATGAGCTATAAAATTGAAATTTTACAGTAAATTAATCCATGTACTAGTCAAACAAAAAAAAATAAAACATGAATTATTAAATATTTTATACATTATATTGAGAAATTGTATTGTTATTATGTACAACAATCTAACTTATTAGGCAGATGATAAATATTTTTTGCAGGAAGAAAAATTAATTTTATTTATTTATTTTTTAAATTGTTTTAAACTGTGATATAACTATTAATTATAGATTAATTTGCTTGAAATGTTGTTATCAATTTCATCTAATAATTTTTAAATTTAAAATTTAGATTACTTTTTTCAATCTTATATGATATTTTATATAGGAAAATTAATGAAAAGAATCAAATAATATTTATATTAAAAAGCTTTTAACAGAAAACTTTGTTTTATATACTCTAATTTCATTTTTCCAATAATAAATTTTTTAATGTTTTAATATAGCTTGTGAAAGGAACATCTTAAAGATAACAAATGTTTTAAAAACTCTCTCTTTCTTAAATAATAATATAGCATATTTCATTCAGATTTAATTAATAAATATATTTGAAATTAGTTTTGTACAATCTACATATGCAATTGAAATCAATAGTTTCTGATAAAATTCTTAAATATTTCCTAAAATATTGAAATGTCAATTTATAATTTTTTGAACTGATAGAAAAATAATCCTCCTTATTCAATAGCGAAGTTATGATAAATATTTTTAATAAAAAAAAACTACCTTACTAAAAATTTCTGCTTGGTTGAATATAATTAGTTTGATCATTTTTTAGTCCGAGATAAATTTGAAAATGCTCAAGTACTGCAACAAAAATATAATATTTCATAGAAAAATTTAATTAAATATTTTCGCTTCTTTAAAAATTACTTTCCACCTCTCTCGTTATTTGAATAGAAACAGTTCAAAAGTCATTAATAACCGATTGTTTGGGCTCGAGTACAGCCTTTAATAACACACTTCGAAGGAAAGATAATTTTCTATAAAAAAAACTGTTTAATAATATGTATTAAAAATTGTTTAACTGGCAGTAAATGTTAAGAGATGTCAATAAAAAATAATAACATGGTTTTTATTAATATAATATTATCTAGAAGAAGTATTTTTCGTCCAAATGTGGGGACATAAGATGTGGAGAGGGAGAAAGCCAGACATTGTTCGCGTAAAAATGTAATTATCGTTACGCATCACTACTCTCTTTGTTCTCTTCTCGATGACGTCATTCGATCGGTTTTTCCACTCCCATCCCACAGAATTGAATTGTTATGTCAAATTGCTTTCTATCACTAAAAATATCCACCAATCATAGTTTGGTGAAAAACACGTGCCGTTTGTACACCCTTAATGAAATATATAGCGAGACTTTGATAAAAAAGTAAAGAATCAGATTTCAAAATCTTTCTACTTTGCTGAAAAAGAAAAAGAAAGAATTTCGAACTAGTTAAGTAATGAAAAACAGTTCTTGGAATAGCATTACAGTTTAATTACATTTTTTGATTGGTTTCATTCAAAGGAAGAAATGTTTTAAATGACTAAAAGATAAAATTACTCTTTACTAGAAGAGTAAAAGTCTTTATTACAATATGCCAGAGGACAATAAGGTTTCTAAATTGCTATTTTCAGAGTAACGCCTTTGTCGCATCGAAACACGCTATTTAAACAATGCTGAAAACACTGTAAACTTTCAATGTTAACACATTAAAGCAAGATATTCGATACTTTTTAACTTTTTTTTTTTTTTCCTTATTTTTAATTTTAGACCTAAATTTAACAACCTAAAAAATTTTATTTAGTGGCAATTGCGAATTTCTGATGCATATCGAAGACATTTTACATCTCTTAAGATTACCCAGTAGCACCATAATTATCTATATACACTTTGCCAAACTTTTAATTATTTTTTTTTCTTTAAATATAAACTTTTTTATGAATTATTCTTTCTGAACATGACGGCATTAATTTATTATTTAAATTTACAAATTAGTTTTTATACGGTAGGCTATCAATCTCGGCACTTTTCTATTATCCCGTATTTTAAATATTTTATTTTTGTTGATTAAGAGCATCGAATCTGTTCCTGTGATCTCTTATCATTAACGTACCTATAGTCAACAACCAATTTGAAACAGTCTTAGCTTATTCATTCTACTTTTATTCTTTTAGCATTACGTTCTTTCCCTATAGACAGCATCTCTCTTCTCTCTACCTGACAACTCGGATGGTATATCTCCGAGCGTAATCTGAGACGAAGAACATTAAAGTCTCATTACCACAACAAATGACACTCGACACCGCATACTAACAAGTTTCGTGCTAACATCAATACAGGCTTATTTATTAAACGTGTAAGTTAGTATATAGTTAGATAAACTTCGGTTTATCTCAGTTTACATTCGATAGACTGTATATATTTAAAAATCTGTTAAATCTCTTCGAACATTTTTCAAGCTTACGTCATAACTGATTGCAATTCGTCTGGCTCAAACGAAGAGGAATTATCGGATGCTAATGTGATTTCTGTTGATGATTAAAGCTGATCGAACAAATGAAGAATGACATTTGAACGCGTTAATGGATTCTATAATTCTATATGTCGATAGAATTATGTGTGCAAATATTATAAACAAGTCCAAATATAGAATATAACCTGACGTTATAGATATTAAACTTGTCAATCTTCATGGAGAATCTTCATTCAATGTTTTTGGATTCTTTTAATTTCTGCCAATCACGAAAAGAAAATTATAATAATTTCCATTCGTAAAAATCGTATGATGTGATCTGAAACATAATATAAAAATTTATTTAAAAAGTACAAAAATATAATAAAATTATCCACGATAAAAAGATGAAGTTAGAGTTTAAATGCATGGCACGTTAGGATTTTTATTTCAATTTTTAAACTTTAGAAAGAAAGAAAGAAAAACAAATGGGAGAATTTCCAAAAATATTGCACATTTTCTCAGTTTTGATTACATTCATTTATCGTTGAAGATATAGAAGATGGGATCGATGAAGCATCATACTTTGTTCCTTTTCGTATCCTATCTGCTACAATCATCAGCTGCAGCGATAACAAGGTAATGTCTAATGATTCTTATGCTCTTGGGCAAAATATGTCATCATAACATATTTCATCTATCTATAAATAATTGAAACATTCAGCGTATATAATACTGTAAGTAACAAATTATCCAAAAATTTGGGAAGATTTAAAATTTCTTCCCAAACTCGATTAAATTTTAAAGATATAAAATATTAACAGAATAAAAAATAATTGAACAGGATTTTTCGTAAGTAAAAATTGCGTTAAGCAAAATTTGCATATAAAAATTATTTGTATAAAAAATAAAATATATGATTTTAAATTAAATCTTCTCTTAAGTTAATAAGTCTGTCATAGTATTATTTGCATGTAAGGCAGTAGTAAGATAATTAAAGTAAAATAGTTAAATTTTTATATTTTATTTGAATGATACATTTGACTAATTTTACATGCAAAAATAATAATAATAATTTAATAGTTCAATACTTAAATGAACAAAGTCCATAAAATTCAATTTTGTAAAATCAGAATTTTACAGGGTTTTTATATGATAAATCGCTCGAAATTTTCGTAGATAATTATGTAGAATCTGCCATATCACCTCACAAATAAATTAGTAATTGTATTTCTTTACAGAATTAATTTTATCTAAAAAAAGCACTGATTTAAAAGAGAATGAATTTGCTATGTTTACTACAGTGTTGAATCTCTTAATTTGCACTAAATGAGCCAGTAGTGATAGATGATGACAACAACATAAAAAAGTATTAATAATGACAAATTTTTATGCCGTGAAGATGATATTATATTAATATATGATACAAGCACAATTCAACAGCCCACCATCTTAAAAAAAAACATTAAAAATATCAATACATAGACCTGGTATTTAATATCCTTTTCTGATAAGTTTATTAAAGAAACAGTCGAAATAATTATATAAAAAATATCAAAAGCTATATGATCTTAAACAAGGTTATAAATTTTATATCCCCAACATATATTAACTAAAATAATCATAATGGATTACAGTATAAGAATATTTTAACTAAAAATTCATGAAAAAACAACGCAGAATTGACAAAAATCACCGATTCAAAACATAAAATTCAATTAAACGATTATCTTGATTATGAGATAAATAAAAATTGGAAAATAATTATCTAAACAGGATATTTTAAAGCAAAACTTAATACAAGAATTAAATAATCCAAATTATCTTATATAAAAAAATATACTCTAACAAATAAAACAGTTTTTAACGTCAATATCGTACTGTACATCACCGCCTGGAATCTTAATTCAAAAATATTTTTTATCATATTTAATCACGATTTTTAATAGACGCATTATCGTAGATATGCAACGATCAGAAAATACTGTATTCTATATACAATACTTGAAAGAGGATCAACATAAACGCAAGATATAAAGAGCACGAAAAAGCAAACGGAGTAAAATGTGAAAGCTTCCTTGTTTACCATCCATTGCTCAGAATTCAGTAGTAAATTTGGTCGAGATAAGAAAAAATAAATATGAAAGAAGATTTAGAGAATATATAGAGAGTTATAAAACAAAATACACACTAAATTTAAATGATGAAATAGAAATAGACATTAATTAGTACGAAATTATATCTGAATCAGAAAGATGTACAAATAATTACAGTAGCTTAGAAAGCGAAGTAGTTTTAAATGCCAACAACAGTATAGGATTCTTATCAAACTAAAGAAAAATACCCCAAAACATCATTTTTTCAAATAAATTCGTTACATTCGAAGTATTATCCATATTGTTGAACTAATTATCCTAAAAAATACATATACTTGCTATCCTTTTTATTATATGCATTTTCTTTTCTGTTTGGAATTGTCAGACCTTTCAAAGATAACTGTTGAATGCACCAGAAATACGTTTTAATACATATACTTGCTATCCTTTTTATTATATGCATTTTCTTTTTTGTTTGGAATTGTCAGACCTTTCAAAGATAACTGTTGAATGCACCAGAAATACGTTTTATATCTTGAAGAACTCTTCACGAAAATAAATCTTTTGTCTTGAATTACTTCTCGCGAGTTTCCTTTCCGGACTGAGAGCAACAGGAAAATATAGTATCTTCTAATTAACCCAAGAAGTCTCAAGTATTCTCTAATCAAATTTTTTTAACAGAAATTTCTTTAGTTGATCAAAGTTTTGTTAGAAGTACTCTTACATACGAGATTTTTGGATCGATATTTAAAAAATTTTTTTTCTTTTTTTAATATATGAAGAAATTCTTTCGTTTGAAATTTAATTTTATGCAATCGAAGAGCAAAGTGTAAGTGTTTAAACTTATTATTCGACAATCAAATTTATAAACCGATCTTAGCTATACACATATAGTCTTTGCAACGTTATTAACACAGAAAAACAAATACTGATCAACAAGAAAAAAATTTATTTTCAGAACAACAATTTATTACAAGAGTAAATCCTTATGCATTTCGGATTGTTTTAACAAAATAAAAATCTGTTTGCCAGAAGAAGCGAGAAACTTAAATAATTTATAATTTTATCATATATTCTGACTCATGTTTACAATGTGCTCTATGAAAAATAATTAGATTACCAGGATGATTTTTTATAAACATGCTGGTTAATAATGTTTTATATTAATCTAATAGTAGATTGTATCAGTAAAAAAGTCTCAAAATTTTGATACCAATGAACAGTCTCAGCTATTACATTGGTCAACTTTATATTCTCTACACTAAGTATGAAACAGTTTGCATATTTATCAAAATCATCAACGATTATAAATATTGGATTACTAAGTAAACTTTCTATAATCTTACTGTCTATTACATCTCTACATTATTTTCTTACACATTATTAAATCTCTCTACACTATCTATACTACATAATGTATCTGTACTTTAATATATACTTTTGCTAAGTATACATTACAATTAATTAGCATAATTTTTTAACATAAATGGCATTATATTCCAATTTTAAAGTAAACGTTAATCAACAAAGGAGTTTTCGAGAAGGTAGAAGATTTCAGAATTAGCTATGACTGATAATTTTGGAGAAACATTATCATTTCTCATTGAAGAGAAGAGTTTTAATTAATTAAACCTGAAATATAATACTGTATAGATTATTCTTTTGTTTTATAACTCAAAGACTTCCTTTGTAGACTATATTCTATAATTATCAAGTTCGTAAAATGTAAATTTTCTGGAGAAAAATATCGCGAAGAATTTTTTCCTTAATAAATATAAAATAATAAAATGTATTAGTAAATATAAATTATTTTATTCTAGATAAAAAAACATTTTATAAACTCCAATATCAATCCAATCTATGTACCCAAGATTGGATTGATATTGAATTTTAACAGTGATATTGAAAATCAATTTAAGAAAAGTAGTGAAATTTGTGCAGAACAATATATATAAGACTCCAAGACCATATTTTATGGTAGTTGAAACCCATCTAAAGACTATCGATTTGATATTTGAGAACTATTGGGTTTCTCATTCTACAATTTTTCAACTATCGATACCACCCAGAGTAAAATAACTGTGCTTGCAATCGATAGTTTCCAATTTCTAGTTTCGAGCACAGAATTACTGGTCAACAACTAGTTGTTTGGATTCTCAAATTAGATTTCAGAAGAAGCATTACTTAGATTCAATTGCATTCTCTGATTTCTTTCTTTAGTTATGAAAATCTTAATTATTGAAATAGTTACTTTGCCTGGAATTATTAATTTTATTAAAGATCAAGATTGAATCTCATAAATAATCATGCGAATGGATAAGTATATTAAATGAATAAATATATTTTTACTTATATTTTCTATTATAAAAAATTAAACTTTAAATGTAAATCCCACTTATAATACTGAAGTAATTTTTAATATCAACTTTTAACTTTTTATTTTGCTTTTTTCAACATGCAGTATAGTCTATTGTTTTATTGAATGCATTTATTATAATATTTTTATTTTAATGCATACTTATTCTGTATAAATATTTAAATAATGAATTAATCAAAATTTAATGTTTTATTCAGTTATCTGTGATTGAAATTTCGCATTAAACAAGAAAATGTCTTAAATAGATTGTTTTCTACTATTTCTTTCATAAATATTTTTTATTCAAATTATTGATCCTATCAATAGTTTACTTTGTATCATTAATGTGCATAAAAATAATATTAATTATATATCCCAAAACGGCTAAATATAAATAGATTATTTAAAATCGCCGAACCGATCATTCGATTGTTTTCATTAAAAGATTTCGATTATCTCAGAATTCAAATTATGAATCGATTTCGATCATTTAACACTGCTGTGACTTCAGAAGGCATATTTTGCTCGCTAACATCATTTAAATGTCTATGGATGCACATTCTGTAATGTAAAGTGTGAAAAGGTACTCACTAAAGATTAAAAACAAGTTAAGAATGCCTGCTATAGCAGGCATTTTTAACTTGATAGTATGTGTGAATATCATTCATGTAGGATGATATTTACATGTGATACTTCCAGAGTCTAGAAGGTCACAGTAATATGTGTGAATTTAATTCAGATCGAATAATATTGCTTCAAAATATGTGAATATCTTCAACATCAGTAACGTAGGATGATATTTACATGTGATACTTCCAGAGTCTAGAAGGTCACAATAATATGTGCGAATTTAATTCAGATCGAATAATATTGCTTCAAAATATGTGAATATCTTCAACATCAGTAATGTTTACCTCAAAACGATCATTTTCGATATGTTGGATCTCCAGTGGCCCATAATAACGTCTGAATTTTATTCGGATTCAATATTTACGGTAGTTATCGTGGCTATCGTGCAAACACATGTACAATTCTAATTCGTATACATTATCAATGCGAATATACAATATAAATATTTTTTTATAATGCTGATATTATACTTCCATAAGTAAAATTTGTATGGTGAAGAATCGAGAAGAGAATTATCAATAAATTTCTAATACCGTATCGATAATTTGATTATTTTTAATTATGATTTTGCGGCAGTGACGTGTTTGGAAATTTTAATAATAAATAACAAGTTCATTTTTGATGACGAATTCGCAACATCTAATTTAATTTAATTGATCAGAAATTAATTAAAATTATTTATTAATACAATAATTCGTTTATTCAGAAAATAATTAATATAAAAGGAAAATAACCATAACCACAGTACAGTTTTATATTATTTAATTAATAATGCACTAAACTAATTTGTGATTATTCATCTTTTAATGCATATTTAATAGTGCATTAATGTGTTAAACTAATTACAAGTTGTCCCAAATTCTTATATACAGTGTATTAGTATAACCTGATCAACCTGATGTATAAATGTAGTGTAGCATAGTACAATATATGTACATGAAACTAAATATAGTTCCTGAATTGAGCATGAATTGATATAAAATAATTTTAATTATATTTGACAGATAGACATCATCATTTAAAATATTTTTTTAATTAAAAATACGATACTGTATATTTTAGTACCTAAATTCCAATCGGAAACGATGAATTATTTTTCTGAAAAATTTAGTTTTAAAAATTTAAATATAATTAAAATACGGTACTTTTAATTCAAATTATGTTGATTTTTATGAATTTTTTTAATTATTTATTTTAAAATATCCTATTTTCCGAACGTGAGTGATAGTTATAAGATCACGATGAGGTTCATTTGTCCTCCACTAATGACTTTGGAAATTCGTGAAATTCTGTAGATGTTTTCTATTGTTTAACGTGATCACGAAGTCAACATTACAGCTATTTGAAAATAGCGGGTTTTCCAACTTTCGAGATGCCCTCAATATATTTTGAACTAATTAAAGGATTTTTGTAAAATTTAGCAAGATGGTCAAGGATAGAAGTTACCATGAGTGATGAGTTATCAAGGCAAACTTAATTAATCCTATAGTTTCATTTAAAAATGGAGGATATTCAAATTTCTGATATATTTTTTATTAATAAATTTTAAACTACACTATTTTAATTATTCAGTAGTTTAGTCAGTATATTCAAATGACTTTGAAATAAGATTAATTTTGTAATATCAGTCATTTAAAAATGGCGAACGTTGAACAGTTTTCTTCCATTGAAAGTGATTTAGATCATTAAATAGGGGCCAGAGGTTAGACTGTTTAATAATCCAGCGTCAATCTGATTGATAACATATTTTAACTCCCGAATTTTATCTTTTCCAAAATGTTAAAATGTATTATTTTATAAAACATCTGTAAGCTATAGTATAAGATGTGCTTCCACATCATGAAAAATTTAAGATTTATATAGAAAATAATCGTATTATAGATTGTAGCCAGCATTTTGACACATATACCGTATATAAGATATATATATATTTTTTAAATTCGTATATCAATATTTTTTTCATCCACAATATTGGACATCCAATTGCTACCGAAACACTTCTAACTACAATAGAAACAGGATGTCAGGTGGTCTGGGTTAGATATTTTTTCTTTCATACTTCCTTCTTAACTTCTGTACTATAAAGAAGTATTGTTATCGAGTAGGGATCACTTTCGTAATATCAATAGAGTTGCTTATCAGTTACAAGTTTCAAGAGTGTCGAAAAATGGAGAAGTGGGAGGTATCCTCCACACTTTTTCGTTTACGTTGTGTTGCTATGATATATTGCATATAATAATTTTATCGAATGGAATAAATTTTTATTCTTTTGATTCCTGACTCTAAAGATTTGAAATTATAATATTTAAATCGTAAAATATTGAATTATTTCTCAATATTAGTATGATCATCCTTTCTGATACTAGGAATGGAAAATATTTATCTCAGTGCCTTATTATTGGAGTATCCATAATAATCCATATAATGTAATTTTTAAAAATGTAGGAAAGAGATAAATCTAATATTTATCAAAATTTATATATTAAAAAATTAATATCAAACAAGTTGTTTGTGTAACTTTATTAGATATCTAGTTCTGTATAAGTAAGTTTATGACATTCGATATTATTGGATGAAATATCTATTACTATCATATCTTGTTATAGCGATTTTGTTATTATCTAGCATAGTATTGGCCACATAATCAATAACACAATGGTTTTGTTAGGATTAAAGAAAAAAGCATTACAATAATATGAAAACATTTTAACTTCAAAAAATAGATTTTTAAAATAATTTTAATTGAATTGCTTTTTTATTCTTCTTTATTGTAGCTATTAAAATTATTTTTTTTTTAATAAAATTAGTAATCTGCATTAAAAATATTACGATCGATACATAATATATTTTATACTATACTCTAATTGAAATAATATGCTACTAGAGTATTCAGGATTCAAATGCATTAATTATTTAAACTTACCTAACTCTTACTTAAAAATAAGTCGTATGTAATTCAGTAAATATCATATTATTTTTATTCTGGTTCTAATCTTAATTATCTTTGTACTTTATTATTATTCTAGATTTTTTCATATTCTAATTTATGTTCATTAAATCAATTTTTTCACTGGCTCTAGGATAATCTACTTTTGTAAGCGTAATTAGAAATTTTCTTACTTTCTATTGTTATGTAAAATAATCAAACACTTGAGTACAGAAATAAAAAAAAGTTTTAATTAAACATTTTCGACTTACTTAGGATTCTTAACTATAAGTAAGCTCTTGAATGCTAGAACTTACCTTTATCGAAGTGGGTCGAAAATATTTAAATTTTTTAAGTTTTTGTTTCTTCTACTGTAATGCTTGATTATTTTATGCTTTAGTAAGTTTATTCAACATTATCCATATTTTAAAATATCTAAATTCTGTACAGATTCTTATTTTTATTCATTTTCTGTGATGAGTGAAAAGTGGTAGAATTTATCAATACTTACCTCTCACTCATGTGTCGTAAGTGGCAACTAAAGAGTGTCCTCTTTCTTCAACTAGTGGCTGCCACACTTCTGGAAAGGTTCTTTTTCACTTTCCTCATGCTTTCCTTAAGCTTCTCATTTGCCTTTCATTCTTCAAAGGATTAAACCTCTAAGTACGTCCTTTATCTCATTTGATAAATGTATTATCTTCATTCTGACTATGCTCTTTATTAAAAATCCATTAATGAATTTTCATTCATTACTACATCAAAAGTAAGAATATTTTATAAAAATTGTTCTCATTTTCATTTAATGTTATCTTATTTTTTTAACATTAACGTATTCAATATTCCAACAAAAGGAGGTTTTCGTTTAGTTTCATTAAATTTATATATAAAAAGATCCCAATTTGTGTAGCTTTACATTAGCCAATTATTGATTTACAGTCACCAATTTATAATTAATTTCTTAAAACTTTTCTCCCATGAAATAAATAATGTTTTCTCTTTGCTATGCTTTGTTTCTATGTCAAATTTTATAGCATAGCTTAATTTTAATTATAGATCAAAATAATTATAAAAAAGTTAACTTATATCCCATACAGCCACATTTTTTGTAGAATTGTTACATAAACAGCAGTGATTAATGTATACAGCATTAGTTGCTGATATTTATGGTACAGCATTTTAAGTGGATTCGAAAATCATTAAAATTCAGCAGAATTAAGCATTTTTAAATAAAATAATCGGTATGTCATTCTTTATCTGTCTGATTTATTGATAGCATTTAAACTTGATATATCAATACATAAGATCATAGGACAATTGCGTATCATTGAAACGTTAATGATAGAATTTAAGTTTCTGAAACATCTTGGTTAATTAGAAAGCATAAACTTGATATACATAAGATCATAGGACAATTGCGCATCATTGAAACGTTAATGATAGAATTTAAGTTTCTGAAACATCTTGGTTAATTAGAAAGCATTACATCCTTTGAAAATTCCATAAAAACTTACAAAATTTATAAAAAACTGTATGAAAAAATGATAAATTTTGAATGTTGTCGTTTTGATAAATTGAGGAAATTTTACGAACAACAACGTATTTTTTACAAGATTTAGAAACACATTTAACAATATTATTTTAAATATAATTTATATATTTGAAACACAAATGGTAAATCTGAAAAGCTTATCTGCGTTTACATTTCAAGAAAATATATTACAGCTTTTAGAAAGAAAAGCTTTTTATCTATATAAATTTCAATATAATTTTTTTTTCTTTCAATATTTTTTTACTGATATTCTTCCGGCACTTATTGATTTATTTTAAAAGCTATTAGTTTAATATTTATCTTATTAATTTATAAGTGGACAAATCTTTGAAGTTCTTTATCATTTTTAATTACAATGTTTACATTGCCTGAAGTATCAATTTTCTCTTCACATCTTTTAAACAGTAATTATTTGCTTTAACTTTCAAAAAAAATTTTTTTAATAGATTTGAATGGATAATAATGAAGAAGTTTTTTTTTATTTCATCTAATTAACATTTATACTCGCTTAATTATTACTAAAATATAATTTTAAGAAAATAATAACTTAAAAAAAAACCTATATTTTTAATTGAACTCTTAGCATGTGGACAAGAAAGGTAACACGTGTATTTTTATATGTATTCATATGGAAGATATGGTCAGACTTAACGGTCGATATCGCGGGTCAAGTTTGAATTTTGATCTTTTTTCGCGTTTAAAATCCATCTGTAAAGTATGAGCTTTAATTCGATACTTGAACCATCTCTATAATCCCACATCATAAATAGCAAAATCATATTATATTCGATATAAGATATTATCTTTTGTTTTCTTGAGTATTGGCAATTCATGGTGATGCACTTACTCGCTATCTAATTACAAACATTAAATAGAAAGTCTCGTTTATCGTCTTTTATTACATGTTATTAAAACTTTATGAATAAACAATAAAAGTCTAGATTTATTTTCACATTCTGAGTAAATATATTCTGCTCTAACGCTATCTATATACGGCATAAAGGATATATTTTGCATTTTAAAGAACAGAAAGAAAACAAAATACTTTTAGAAATATTATTGAAGAATTGGAGCTTTTTCTCCATTTGTCTGCTATTGCAATAATAATTAATCGATGCACAGAAAGAAAACAAAATACTTTTAGAAATATTGAAGAATTGGAGCTTTTTCTCCATTTGTCTGCTATTGCAATAATAATTAATCGATTTTTATAATCTCATTTTGATTAAATAAAAATTGATCATAAAATTAAAATAGCAAATAGTATATTATTAAAGTTATGTGAGAGAATTAATGATTAAATTTGCTGAATGTACAAACACGGAAATTCATATTTTACACGAATATTATATTCACTTGTTCAAAAAAAGAACAATTCAGAAAGCAGTTCTGGAAAGAACTAATCACATTTTTCCTGAACGTGTTTTTCATTTTGGAATGATTAAAAATACAGAATTAAAACATAAGTCATTAAATTCATCATCAATCGTATAATCTTTATATCGAATGTCGTAAAATTCGATTAAATATTTCCATCAAGCCTTTGAACTCCCGCCAATTTTAAATAGAAGAATCTACAGGGCTAATTAATCATATTTTAAATTCGGCATAATATTCTGATTATCTTGCCAAATTTTATAAAATTCAATAAGTTCAAAAATTATTAGTATAAAATTCGATTAAATATTTCCATCAAGCCTTTGAACTCCCGCCAACTTTAAATAGAAGAATCTACAGGGCTAATTAATCATATTTTAAATTCGACATAATATTCTGATTATCTTGCCAAATTTTATAAAATTCAATAAGTTCAAAAATTATTAGGGCATAACTTCTGAAATTTTAACAGCCGCCATTTTAAATGGCCGAAGAGGAAGGGAGATTAACTTCAATGATTTCAGATCTTTCAGCTAAATTTCATAAAAATCCAATAATATTTCAAGATTAAGTGAATATCTCAGAAGTTTGAATGTCCGCCGTTATTAAATAGCTAAAGTTACAGAATTAAATAATACCAGTTCGAAGTTATCTTTTATGGCAGAACATTGATGCTAAATTTAACGATTAATTCCAAAGTAATAAATGAAGACACAAAGACATATAAACAGACAGCATAACGATGTTATAAGTCTCACTTTACTTCGGAAATTAGGCTAAAATAATCATTACTATTATTGCTATTAATGATATTTGATTTCTGTCAGCAAATCTGCGATTTCTACAAGAAAAGAAAATTAAATATGCAATATTTTCTCTTTCCAATAATTTTTCAATTTCTCTTTTATAAATTATGATTACCTAAACCATTAACTGTTTTACTTGTTCCTCCATAAATAACGATCATATATATCCTTTTTATCTTCCTCATTTAACATTTTAGTAATTTTGAAATAAATTATAGGCCTATATCGTCAAAATTGATGTTAATGATGTAAAAAATGAATACTTCATAAGTTTCGAAAGGGATATGATTATATTTAAAAATATCATATCATTTTGATACTTAACATTTGAAAAATTGTTACTCATTTTTCATGAAATATTGCTATATACTGTATGTCAGTTATGATTTATGGCACTTTATTTTTTATTTTTAACTCGAAAATTACTTTATAAACTTTTAGCCATGTTTTATTACATATTAAATTTTTTTAATATAGTAGTTTAAACTTTATTTTTGAGAAAGTCATTCAATTATTTCGCCTTCATTATAGAAAACAATCAGAATTATGGATCAAAGGTATCATGATAATATAGTTCATAAGGAAAGATATCATAATAACAATAGGTAGGTAAGTAGAATATGTCCCATTTTCTTAAAGTCGTGCAGATGCATAGATTGAATGAGCACGAAGAGAAAATTTATTATATTATAATGAAAATAAGCATCACGACGTATTCAGTTAAGTTAAGCCAAATTAATACTTTCTTACAAAAATATATAACTCATTAAATATATTCTACTTAGCTCATTATGATTTAATTATGTAGAGTCTACTTTGGCATGTTTCTTCACAATGCACGCATTGTAATGAGCTATGAATGTTGTTACATTAATTCAAAACTTTGTAATAATATTTCAATATTTACATATTTATATGTTACATTAATTCAAACCTTTGTATCTATTAATTAAAAGTTATGGAAATCAATGTTTAGAAGTCGTTAATTCGTTGTTTTTCCACCAAATGCGCTTAATTGCTCGCAAATTTAAAGGCATTTTATGAAATGAATGAATAATAAATTAAGTATTAAGAGTATATTTAGAAAAAAAAAATTATGATCTTATAGATTTACTGAATGTTTTTATCATTAAATATGTTGAACATACATTTAATTTCTGCAGTGCATCCTTATGAATCGTATTAACCCATTTTATATTATTTTCATTTCATTTTTTAATTTTAGAAATTGGTCTAGGTAGTTCTTTCTTATATATATTGATATCAGATGAATTATTTTAGCAATTAAATTCTTAAAATCTCTGCTAATGAGAGTTTTCTTCGTTATAGATCTTAATAAAAAGATTTAAAGAATTAAAATTAGAAAAAAATCTCGAAAGTTTGCAGTAGTTCCTGTTATATACACATATACAAAGAAAACTTTCATTTAAACTCGCATGGTTTGACAATAAAATATTGAATAATTTAATCATGCTGTCGATAAATTAACATATTACGTATTTCCAGCATCATTTTGGGCGTTAAAAATTAAAATATCATTAAGGAAGTTCTTTACACTTATTCTAATTTTTCAGTTTATATTTATATTTTAATCAAGACTGTTTGAACAGTTTTTAATATTGAGACATCACGGACAAAACTAAAAAATAAAAACATTTCCGAAAATCAAACAAGTCATTCAAAAATTTATTCAATAAAAAAATATTATTAAGATTTTTTAGATGGCAATTACATTTTTTTTTTAATAAAATCCTTTCAAAATTACATCTTTCGTGTGCGACAAAAAGTAGTTTCAAGTACAGTATAAATTATAGAATTTTTTTTAAATTTTTAAACGTCACCATTTTTTAATGATAGCACAGACAGACATATTACGAATTATGTAGAGTAAATATAAAGAAAAGATAATCTAAAATTCGAATTCTTTGCAATACTGTATATTGTTTCCTGAGATATTTTGTGGACAGTCTGACGTCTTACGTATAGTAAAAGTAATAACATAAGAATACGGTCCAAAAACACGACTTCTTTTTGAATATAAAAATGATCATGTATACAGCAATGTCATCCAATGATCATGGATACAGCATAGTTGAATATCATTCAACTATGCTGTATACATGATCATTAGAGCAGCGCGGCTGCCACTCCATAACACGTTATTTTATGCCACATGCACATTCCCGCCCGTTATTTAAAATAATAGTATTCAGACGCACTGTTTTTGAAGCAGTAATAACCCCTTACATAAATAATTTGGACTGATGTAATCCTTATTTTGCATAAGTCAGAAAAATAATTTTTTAATAGCTACGATATAAGAATAATATATTCGTCATCGAGGTTCATATCGCATGTTAATTGAAATGCGTGTATTGTACATCAGAAAACTACTTAACGATAATAAATGAAAACAAGTCTTGACACGTGTATGCCGAGTGTCTTGAGCGTCTTGTGTATAGTTGAGAGTGTGCGTCGACTCGACTGCCGAATCGGCAAAAAACGTGTCGTGTATTTGGGCCTAATGCTATAAAATACAGTATAACTGTCTAAATTTATTTTAAATGAATATTTTTACAGATATTAGCATTTTAATTTTTTGCACAATGACTATTCTTCTAAGATTTCTATCTTGTAAGGAAACTACTTAACAATTAATTGGTTACATATCTTGCATAATAAAGAATGTTCCCTTAAAACAGCGTTTTCCAAACTTTTTCTATGACGGAACACTTCACAAATCCTGAAATTTTTACAAAACACCTTGGATATTTTATAGTAAGCTTATGGGAAGATATTAATAATAAATAAATTAGTCAAATAAACATAAGGGTTAAGAAAACAAAACAAACATTTATTATCAAATTGTAATTATGTAAAATAAACCAGCGTATATATTATATATATACAGTAGTAAAATTATATTCTTAGTGGCTTGGATGTTTCTGAGTCTTTGAATTACAAATTCTTTTAATATCAGATTCATAATATTAGAAAGCTGAATTCTCATATCCGGTATAGCGTCAAGTCTATTTTTATACTTCGATTTGGTTGCAGCATAATATGAAAATCCTCCCTCACATAGATATATCGTGAAAGAAAGCAAAACACGAATAGCTAGTTTTGAGACATTGGCGGTACTCTCTTCTGTTAAATTTATCTAGAAATCATTTAATGGCAGTTCCTTGTATTTTTATTTTAAATCAGAATCACTAATTGATTCAATTAAATTTTCATAGTTATTTACTCTGAAGCCTGTTGGCTTAGCTGTTACTGTTTTCGAATTTCCTCATCGGACTTTGGAAAATATTGCAAAAGGGTTGATGCTAAATTACGCAAGTGTTCTAAAATTACGTTGGAAACTTTACCATCTACTTTAGAATTTATTTCATTTAAAAATCCATACAAGATGGGAAAACAATCAAAATTATTCCGATATATCATATGAGGCTTATATTGATTTTCATAATATTTTATAGAACACTTATTGACTTTTCGCAAAACATAGTTTAGGCAACAGTCTTAAAATTTGAAGGTTTGATCTTCGTGTGGATGGACACAATAATTATATTCTCTCAATTTTATGTAAAAAATGGCTTAAGTAACATATTCATATGAATTTTATTCCAATGTTGCTGCATATTATTCGAATAGATCCGTTCGTTTTTATGTATCAACTCTATTTTCATCTGATGAATTTTCACGAAATTTTATACTTGGGTTCGTTTCAGATGAAACCAATCAAAAATGAAATATTGATCCAAATCGGATAATTAAGATGATTTTTAAAGTCTGGAATAAAAATGCCACTCTGAACCTTTGAATTATAATTACCAAAAACGTATCATATGCGTGCGGCATGCTAGGAATAATTATCATCACTAGATCGATGAAGATGACATCGAAACTGTGATGTAACACAGTTCATAATGACATAATCATTATGATCAAATATTACAATGCCATAACAATGGATGACGTATGTTGACGTGACAATGGATGATGTAATAAATAATAGTTATTGTCGTGTTACTAAATTTAAACGAAACAAACGCATCTCTACTATTATGTTAGACATGCGTTTTGTAATTTGTTGAAATATTTCTGTTGTAGTAACAATTTATGCATTACGTCAAGTGTAACAACTTTATTATTATTATTATCTTCATCAACAGATGCTATTAGAGCAACTTTATTATTTTTCGTTAACTGCAGTTTTTACATGTTTTAATATAAAAATCATTAGAAATAAAGTATCAATTTTTGCAAGAAACAATCAGTTTAATGGAAACATTCTCTATATATAAGATGACCATATTTTTTGGAGAAAATAAAGGACAAATCAGAAATTGTTTCATAATAAGAAAAAACACGTTGCATTCATTTGTTTCACTAAAACTAAAAAGCATTTTAGCATTTATTATAAAATAAAATAAACAATATCAATAATAAATAACACAATATAATGAACAACACAATGTTTTAAACAATCATATTATACTTTAAAAAAATTTTAATTTCGATATTTTTCACGAGAACGATCTTTTTTAATAAATCAGGTTTGTGTTTTAATTTATAAAATTCTATACATGTCATATCGAAGTTTGTATTTGATATAAATCAAAGTATAAATATATGCTTCCAGTGTTTCGATTTATAATTGGGTTTTTTCAGTGATCCACATATTATTCATTAATGAAAATACCCATTCAGTGGAGGCATTAAATCCAGGGAGAGAGATGCAAAATTCAACGATTTTTAAAATGTTTTTAAATAGCATTTGTTTGTCTGCGAAATATTTAAAAATTCTAATCCATCTATATTGGCATGACTCGTCATTTTGTTGCCATTCTTTGATCTTTTCACAACTGACATAACATAGAAATATGACGCTGTCACAGAAAATGACAGTGTCATGTTTTTGTGGTCCATCTATTGCGCGCCGGTATTCAATTTACTATTTAACTTCACAAAGAAAAGAACAAAATGTCCATTTTAGAAAAATAAATAAATAAATCTAAAGGATACTGCAGTGAAATAAAGGAGACTGTTCTCTTCAATAAAGGACGTATGGTTATCGTATCCAAATATTCTTATATTATAGTTTCTATATTATTTTCTATACTGTATGCAAATTCTGCAATTGCATACAAGAAAAAAATAACGCACAGTAATGGAAAACAAACTCAGAATTTCAATTCTCTTCTGTTGTTTCAGATTATTTCTTTGTAAAATTGTATAAAAATTTATAATGGAACAGATGAATAGCTTTCGCTTTTTTGTAGAATTCTGTTCTAAAATTAAGTCGATTTTTTTATATTAAGCCAAAAAAATTATTTTTATCGAATTATTTTTAAAATAGAAAAATATAAACAAGATTCGGTAATAATGAAAATATCAAATAAGTTGAGTAATAATTTAAGAGATCTTATTGCACAACGTTTTATTTATAGCATATAATAAACAATCTAGAATAAAATTCAGAATAGTATATATAAAAAATATTAATCATCGGTTGTTCAGTAATATCATTCGTTGGTGAAAGATGTAGAAAAAATATTATACTGAATACAGTCTATTCGTGAAAGGTTTATTCACTCCTAAACCTTCGAGAATATAGAATTTCGTATAATTCGTTTTCTCCAATGGCAACGTATATATGTACTTGATACGATTTGCTGTAGTAATATTTAAAACAGAAATTGCACCGATAACTCATCAGTTATACTAAAAAATATAATTTCGAACGTCATTCGAAAATGAAATTGTTTCTTTAAGCTTCCTCCATTTAAGGACGTTACTCTGACTTTATCGAAATGAAAGAGGACAAATAAAGTCATTCAACCACATTTCGGATCAATAAAGCTTTAAAAAAGCTCCGGTGAAATATTTTTTTTTTTTTAACTACTTTTCAAAACTTCAATTCTGGTAATATAATATATGGATCAATCGACCCATTTATTGTAATTATTTATTTATTTATTCACAGAAAGTTTACACGTTTCGGCCCTACGACACTACACTGAAAATAATTATCAGAATATGCAAAAGAAAAACTTTGGATATTTTTAAACTCTCGTTAAAATTATTAAATAGTTTGTTATTTTAAATATTGTAATTTTAAAATAAGTTACTTTTTAGTAAAATAACTGCAATATATCGTCGGTGCTTCTGAAAGCAGCCTATTACATTTTGTATAAGCTACTTCAGAAGCGCCGACAAACCATTTACTGAGCATTACATGAGCAGACTGTAATGCACTCTTTATCCATATCTTTCATCTTCCACCGATGTGCGCCAAATGATAACTAAGTTTACTTTTATTCAATTCTTTTAAATTTTATTTATGATTTTTCATAATGTCCATTTTTAATTAATTGAACACATATATTTATTACCATCATAACATATTACGTTTGATTACTTTATTATCGCACTTCATTCCTTGCAATACAATTGTATACTCTGATATGCCATCGTTTGAATATGATTTATACTTTATTAATAAACATTATAAAAAAATATTAAAGATTTATAACTTATTTGTAGGAAATATCTCCTATAAATCCATGTTTTATGTTTACCATAATCGTTTATTATTATAAATAAACAATTACCATAAAACCGTTTATAGGAGCATAAAAATTATTCTTAGCTTGCCATGTATATATGGCTGATATGTTTAAAAAGCGTAGAAATATTAATGCATTTGGAAGATGTTTTAAAATCATTTTTTTCCATAAAGAATTTCCCTTGAAATTCAGAAAAGAAGTTGCTTATCTGGCAAGCAAAAAATCTTACTCCTCTTTCGGATACTCGTTATGTTCCCAAACATATTAATTTTTTATGTAGAACGTTAAGAATATTTTCTTTCTCGATAAATCTGATAGAAATAGTGGAAATTCCTAACTGGTATTCGAAAGTCTGTTTATCGCTATGGTGGTCCTATCATTAACGTATGGACAGCTTTTAACTTATTTTGACGTGATTAATGACTAAACGAGGATGTAAAACAGAAATTTTAAGTATTAGTATGTAGATTTAAAAAATTTAGAAAGCATGAACACGAATAATTCTCTTTTTTTTTTTTTCCTTTCTTCCTTGTTTATCTTTTATTTATTACACCTATTTGAAATCAGCTAAAAATCCTTGCTTTGTTGTGAAAAGTTTCCTCAAAAACTGACAAAAAATCCATTCATAGAGATTATAAAATAAACTTTAAAATGAATTACTGTAAATAAAATTTATACAAGAAAACACTCACACACACACACACATATATATATAAGATCGGCAACTTGTTAATATATGAAGGATGTGTAATTATTTAGATTTTAATATTTTGTAATATATATTAGTATGGGTCTTTTACTTAATTATAATATTTAATGATAACTATGATTATCTGTGTAATATTTGTGAAAGTAATGTTTATTATTAAATGGGAGTACTTGACTAGGAATGTTATTCTGTACAAATAAATTTATATGGCCGCAGAAATCTAAAGTGTTTATTTTTGATAGAGAGCTTACAGGAAGTATGGCTATAAACCATATGTTTTCTTTACCAAGGATGTTTTTTGAGTAATATGATAACAAAAATAACACCCTTTTAGACAAGAATAAGAAAATTATAAACTTAATTGAATAAACTTCAAGTATTAAAAACTTATTCAATTAATTTTATTTTGTCTAAAAGGCTGTTATTTTTGTTATTAATCAGAAGACAGTGGTAGTAGTAGTAGTAGTAGTAGTAGTAGTAGAATAGGGAGGGGCCTATTTCAGCCCAAGGACAGTGGTACTCCAAATAATTTATCTGTGAGTAGTATGATGTTATGTAATTCTGATTTTTAAGATAGTGACTATGTTTTGTATTTTATTATTATTTTAACATCAATGTGGGCACGGAGTATCTCCGGAGCAAAGTGCTATGTCGGACATAAGTCAAGACATAGCTACTTGTGATGTTTAATTGTAATTTAACTGTCTGTGTCAGTGTTGAGAAACTTTCTTACTATGTTGCATGTATTGAGTAGTGATGCTTTTTGAAGTGTTACATATCTCTTGGGATGTAGATCTAGTGTTTTGAGGCTTTTGTATAGGGTGTGAGGGATTACACTTGTGAGGAAATAATTATGGGTATTGTGACTTACCTTTTTCATTCCCCAAAGACGCTTAATTTCTTGTCAAAAGTTCTGTGTATTTGCTAATTTTTTGGGTGAATGCAACCTGGATGTTGCCTGTGTCTGGTATTGAGATGTCTATAATGTAGGTAAAGATCGGAAGAGCGTCGGGTATTGAGATGTCTATAATGTAGGTAACTTTGTTTTGTTTGTCTATGGAGAGTGCGCGTCTATTGCGATGTATGGTTTTGTCTGTTATGATTGTTCTGTCATAATTGGTTGTGGTATATGGTTTTGTCTGTTAGGTTTGTTCTGTCGTAATACAAGTGTACAATTTTGTCAGTTAGGATTGTTCTGTCGTAGTACTTCTTGTGTGTTGAGTTTTCTAAGATTCTGTCTGGTATATATTTGTAATATGGTGTATGTGTGTGTTTATTAATTTGTGTTTGGTTGCAAGCTTTTGGTGTATTATTGCTTTCTACTTGGTCATGTCTGTGCAGGTAGTCTGTTTGTGCAAGAAGCTTGTAACTCGACGTAATGTGTTAAATCGTTTCGGATGCTATGTGACATTTCCTACGTGTGTCATTTGTTAATGTGCTGGCTTTCAGTATGTATTTTCTGTAGTTTTGTATGTTTATTACCTGGTCTTGTATTGGTATTATAAACACTTCTGTTTCTGTAAATAGATCCCCTGGAAGATAAGGAAAATTTTCTTAATTTAAATCAAAAAAGAAAAGATTTACTAATAAATATATCTTAACATATAAATTAATCCCATTTTTCAAATCAAACTGTAATTTGTCTTTTTCTTTAGAGAATTTCTTTGAAAACAAGTAAAATATATCTTCTGTCAATTTTATTTGATTCAAATCTTGATAACTATATTAATGTATAATGATTAAAAGCTTTATATAATCACAAACATACTCAAGGGTTAAATTTGGCAAGTTAATTAGATTTATTTGGCTTTATATAATGTAGGTAATCCTCCACTTATGATAGAGTTTGATTTCAAATCTGCCTTTATAAGTCGGAGCAGTCATAAATCATAAATGCCCAAAATTTATGAATTTTTCATTAATAATATTCACTAGAATACTATACATTATCTTAATAAATATAAAAAATACAAAATTACAAAAAACCAGACAAAAAAGGACATTTTCCGTATATCAAACCATTGAGTCAGGGTCTTGAATTTATGAAATTGCATTGACCAGTTGCAGAATTAACTGATTACATTACCTTCATAAATATGAGTGGTTGTAAGTCAAGAATTACTTTGACTTACAACCACTTGTATCTGTATATCTAAAATAATAAAAAAATGATTGAAATTTTCTTTTATGGAATATCATTCTACTGAAAAGTTTTACAATTTGTTAAAAATCTCATGATTTGTGTTTATAATTTATTTATTATTGTAGAAATATATATATCACTTTTGTGAGGTCACAAGATATTGTTAAAATTAAATTTTTGTAGAGAATTTAGAAATGTCTGAAAAAAGGGGGAGAATAAAATTTCATATAACATTAAACAATAGTTGTTATATTATTGTTATATTTATTTATTAAACTGCTGTTCAATAAATAAATATAACAATAGGCAATAATGTAATTGAATCACTATCTGTAAAACAATAGTTATCTGATCATCTCTTGTTTAGAGAGAAAAAACAAATAGTAAATATTTTCAGAGAAAAGAGAGAAAAAGATCAGATATTCAGTCGGTTTTGTAATTTTCATCTGGGTAGTTGGAAAATATCAGCCTTCGTGTGGTGCCAGGATCCGGATAGAACAGTAGAAGCTACAGGAATCTGTGTCTAGTTGTAGGAATAAGAATTTTTTCTCTCCTGCTACATACACACAATATATTGGAATACTCTGATATTGTTCTGTGCTTGTGACTAAAGACTTAGTTTCAGAGATTAAAGACAGTGTGATCTTTCTTTGGAAAATTTTTCCAAGGAACCAAATTGGATATTCCATTCTCCATGAATCATCTTTAGACATTAAGAAGAAAAATAGAAAAAGTATCTGTCCCACTGTTGCCACCTGACCGGTTTTCCCCCTCGGATAGTCCAGTTTTTCAAATAATGATCCAGTAATTGGTTCATTTGTCCAGCTTTCTTTGAAATTGAAAATTTACCAAAAAAAAAAAGTTTTATGAGAAACTTTTATTTAAATTTCAAGAGTTCTGTTAAACAATGATATTAATTACAAATATCACTGCAAGGAGTGACTGCGAAAGCGAAAATATTCTTGTTATTATGAACCTATTATAAAAAGTATAAAAAGTATAAGTCCTTTATAGCACAAGTTTACAGTGGAAAAAGTTTAAAAAACCAAGAAAATTGTACAGCTGCTCGATATACAAAAGAATACAAATTCGATCTAGATATTTCGGTTTTTATTTATCAGCAAAACAGTCTTCCATCCAAACAAGAAAAAAAAATATAGAACTTGATGTTACAATTCCATTACATTCGAAATTCTGTATATACAAAGAATGGTTGTACTATATATCAAGTTTCATCAAAATGTATTAAAAAACTAAAAATATATTTTTAAAATACATTACAATATATCTTAAGGATTACAAACAAACTGAAGTTTAAGTGATTAAGAAATAAATGAGACTAAAATCCTATTAGTCAATAACTAAAGTTAAAAAGTAACTTTTGTGCTTAAATATACAGAACTATTTTCATCACTGTACAGTATATTTACTTTTTAAGTGAAGCCATTATAAACTTTATAAATATTACTTATCTTTACTTTTAAACGAAAAATTGGCAAACATAAAATCGACAAACTTTCTTCTATTACTAATTTATATATAGTTATCATTGTGAAAATTAAAATTGTCTTAAAAAAGAAATAAAATAATCGAAGATTAATTTTGAAAATCGATAATTACATCGAAACAATAATCTACAAAAAAATTTTAAACTTAATCTTTTCCATTATTGAAAGAGCTTTTATTCATAAATATAGGCAACGATTTTCATAAAATGTAAATCTCCGTCTTTAAAATATTTTAATAAGAATTTTTTTATTTGTTCCTCATCCAAAAATCTATAAAATTCAAGTGTACTTCTGCAGATATCTATTATTCTTCTAGAAGAGATAAATCAGTAAACATCGTACAGATGACTACTTCAATAACATCATATATAATAACAAGGTTTATCACTTTATCCTAGATAAATTCCTGATTAATTTAACCTGAAAAATTGACAAAATCCCTTTAAAAATATTAAATTATTCTATATAACAAGTTTTTATATAAGAATACATCTAAGAAAACCATCGAAGTTTTATGTTTTCTACCTCTCACAATCAGATTTGAAGCAGAAAAATTTTAAACTCAATCTTCATACTTATCTGCAACTGCATTCTAAACACACTTATATCTTTCTAAAATGATATTTTAAAATCAGAATTTTCTTAATATTGAAAAATATTCCATTGATTGATTGTGTAACATCAAGAAATTTATTTAATAATAACACTAGTAGGCCAACATTAAAACAAAAACAAATTTTTATCTTCATAACGTTTTTCATCTGTCAGTTATTCTCCTCATAGAAAGTAAATGCGATGCAAAGTCGATGAAAGAAACTTCATCTCGTTTTCTCCAAGTATAGTTCTGCATAACAATTATTTTCCTACATCTCCTGTCTATATATATTATATTTATTTAACGTGCACGCTGCTTCTAAGGATAAAAATAAATAAAGAAGCCGAATTTCGATTCTAATCGTTTGTCTTCTACAGAAAATATTCTCTTTCTTAATCTATAGCAGGAATATTCAGATTACTTGCTTTCAGTCATTCCGATGCGGATTTTATGGAAATCGAATTGCAACTCTCACCAGACATAATCGATTTTATAACTCATTCGGAAAGATAATCGAAATTATGGGGAAAAAAAAGCACGTTTTTCTTCCCAATCGTGAAACTAAATTTCGGTTCGATAAAATCGGAATTTAGAAAAAAAAAAAAAAAACACGTTTTTCTTCCCAATCGTGAAACTAAATTTCGGTTCGATAAAATCGGAATTTAGAAAAATCCGTCGATGTCAGTAATCCTGAAATGCAGCTGAATCAACAACGTCGAGCGCGATAAACATTTTTCGTGTATTTAAATCCCCATTTCTAGCAAAAAAATACATATACATGACTAACCACAAAGGTTATTTTTATTGCTTGGAAGCGATACATCTTCTAATATTCTCTAGCGTATTGAAGATCAGTAAAAGAGACCAATATATATCTATAATAATTGACACCGTATATAAATAAGGTTTTTGTTTACTTTAAGAAGGCATTTTGTATGTAAACAGCGCAATCCGAACACCAACGTAATGCTTATTTCCGTATAAAAATGTGTGCTTATGAACTCATCAGTTATACAGACAAGACGAATTTTTTGGATTCACATGAGAGAATAAAAGTGTGCCGAAGAAAAACTAGATGATAGACTGAGCAAGCGCAGAAGAAGCATTGGATTACGTAAAATTGACTGTTGTTTCCCTTAGGGATATTGCATTTTGTTGGAATACCAGAAATGTTGAAATTACCGGGATTTTCAATAAAAAATTTTAAAATAAAAAAATATATATATAAAATATCGCAAGATCAGAAAATCTAATTATTCTAGTATATTAGTAGCGGTGGGAAAAGGACTTTTTCATAACAAATCACATGGGTAAACTGCTGTTTTAAGGAATGCTTTCCCAACTTTTGTGATTTTGGTCAGAAAGTAATATCAATGTTTGGTAGTACTAATTTGTATGAAAGTGCAGATAGAGATAAGTGAAGATAGTTAAGAATCAATTCAGAACCTGCCTTGGAGATTCTTCTTTTTGATTATTTGTATGAAAGTGCATATTCTAACATGAAGATAGTTAAGAATCAATTCAGAACCTGCCTTGGAGATTCTTCTTTTACATATTATGCGGATAATTTTTTTTTTTTGTCCTATCAAAAATGGAAAATAAAATGGAGACTTTCAGCATGTTTTGTATTTTATTACCAAAAAGGTAAGAATGCTGTTCAAGCAAGAAAAAAGTTATGTGATGTGTATGTCGATGATGTGTTAATAGAATGTCAGTGCCAAAACTGGTTTGCAAAATTTCATTCTGACAGTTTTGATATTAAAGATGCACCACAGATGATGTGTTAATAGAATGTCAGTACCAAAACTGGTTTGCAAAATTTCATTATGACAGTTTTGATATTAAAGATGCACAATGTTTTGGAATGCCAGTTGAAGCTGATGAAGACAAAATAAAGACATTGGTTGAAGCAAATATTTTTATATTATATTGCTTAAGAATTATTTAATATTTATTTTATTATTTGTATTTTTGTCAGAAATTGACTTTTTTCATGTCTATATTTTATATAACTAATAAACATTGTACAAAAAAATTTTTTTTTAGTGTCCTGGTTTCGATCACTGACTAGGTGGCAACACTGATCTGTCCTTCAGATATGATCTTGTGTAAAAATTTCTCTCAATAAAAGATCTATGAGTTGATTAAACTGTTGGGTTGTTCGGAAAGTAATTTCATTTTTTCCCCACCAGTGGCGTTAGTTGTATTTTTATCTGCCAATTTCATTCTAAACCATATTATCATTTTAAACTTTGACAGCTGACATTTCAAGGTATATTTATAAAAAAATTTTTTTTTATCTATTTTTATATATTTTAAGTGCTTATATTTTATAACTTTTTATTAACATGTTTATTGGATGCAATATGGTAAATATAATTTTGTAATAAGGTTTCCTAATTTGAAAATAAAAAATTGGTTTCCAAAAAGCGTTATATTTATGCATTCCGTTTGTTGAGGTAACGTATCAAGTATCAAAGCCCCTCCCCTTTTTTGAAATTGTGACCCGGGCGTGTTGCTTTGTAAAGCGGCTATATCTTGGCAGCTAGATTGCGCTTTAAGAGCTTTCTGCTGTACGAGAATACACAGTTCTAACTAGTAGCAGTCACACGGTAGTAGAGTTGCAACCACATGATAGCAACAACTGCCATTACTCCAAATAAGCCTAAAACATGATTAGTCGTTGTCGTCGTGAAGCTGTTTTAAATATTTTAAAAGTTGTTATTAACGAAGCTACTGAAGACGAAAATTTACAGGAGCAATTAGTTATTCAACGGTGTATAAATAACAATATTTCATCGTTGGCTGTTGCTGCCAAATTGTTTATACCATGTAGTAATTCCAATTTTAAAATCGTAGGAATAGATGATTATGTCGAAAAAGTTGTTACAAATTTTTCTGATAATCAATTTAAAGAGCATTTTTGATTATCTCGTTCGTCTTTTGAGGTATGCAAAATTATTTGAAGTAAATCTGCTAATAATTTTTATTTGGAATATCATATTTTAAAATCTTTGCAGATTTTATTACAGATTTTAAAGGAAAATATAACAGAAAAATGCCCTTACAGAATTCCTGAAGAAATTTCTTTGTTGTATCTAGCAAATGGAGAGAGTTACCGGTCAATTGGTGATCGTTTTGGCGTAAATAGAGACACTGCCCACAAAATAGTAATGACTTTTTGTAAGAAAATATCCAAAATAGCTAACAATTTTATCATCCGAAGCTGAATGCAAGCAATTGTGGAGCAGAAGAAATGAACTGGCTCAAAGCACCCGATAATCATCAAAAAAATGATGCTTTTTTTTTGGTGGGATTTCAAGGGAATTGTTTTTTTGAGCTTCTTCCAGACAATTCCACAAAACAATTGTGGAGCAGAAGAAATGAACTGGCTCAAAGCACCCAATAATCATCAAAAAAAATGATGCTCTTTTTTTGGTGGGATTTCAAGGGAATTGTTTTTTTGAGCTTCTTCCAGACAATTCCACAATTAATTCGGTAGTGTACTGCCACAAATTGGACAAATTGAGCAATTCCATCAAACAGAAGAAGCCAGAATTGATTAACAGAAAAGGCATAGTGTTTCACCATGACAACACTTGATACAAGTTTGATGACTCACCAGAAGCCGTTACAGCTTGGATGGGATATGCTACCACACCCACCATATTTGCCATATCTGGCACCTTCCGATTATTACTTATTCCAGTCTTTACAGAATTCTTTAGATGGCAAAACACTTAGTTTAAATGAGGATGTCAAAAATCACTTGGCTTAGTTTTTTGCAAGCAAAGATCAGAAATTCTATGAGCAAAGAATCATGCTACTACCAGAAAGATGGCAACATGTATTGGACCAAAATGATCAATATATAATTAAATAAAATATTTATATACTAAGAATTGTCATTATGAAAAAAAATGAAATTACTTTCCAAACAACCCTATACTTGTTGCTGTCAGTCACTGTATCACAAGAGTTTGCTCTCCCATTCGAACATGCACGATTGCCACATATAACTGCATTAGGCTTAAAGAAGTACAGTTTGTCCCAGTGGATCCACATTTTTTATAGTAGATGCTTTAGGAAAATATTTATTTTATAATAAAATATATTTATTGTGGAAAAATGTTTTTAAAGAATCTTCCATCTATCTAATTATATATTTTTACATATGCATTTTTACTTTTTTATAAGATAGTGTCTTTTCTAAAATTGAAATATTTTTAAAATCCAGATTTCAGTTTTCACTAAATGAATTTGTTATAAAATAGTTTTTTATTAAAAACATAATATAATTATATTTATTTTTTAGAAATGAAAGTGAAACTAAATTGACTAAGAAGCGAGATGATTATCTTCAATGGTCTGATTATTTTATGTCAGTTGCTCTTCTTTCTAGTATGAGAAGTAAAGATCCAAATAAACAGGTCTGGTATTTTCGTGGCTAAAATTTAATATTAAATTTTCGTTATCTATTATATTAAAGAAATACAAACAATTATTTAATAATTTTAAAACTGATAATTCATTATCATAGATGCAATAAGTCAGTCAACTTTGAGATGGTTTGGTCATGTGAAATGAATGAATGAAGAACAATTAACAAAGCAAATATATGTTGGATATATGGAGGGTAAATGTGGGAGAGGAAGTCCAAGGAAAGAGTGGAGTGAACAAACAATTGGATGAGTATCTGAATAATATAGATTTCAGAGGTTTTATAAGATGCGGATGTATATGAAAAAAGAATGACTGTAGAGGAAGTTGGTATAGTGTGTAAAGATAGGGATGTATGGCACTATCTGATTGGTAACATTTGAGTGTTTTTCTCCCCATTTTATTTTAATTTTCCTTCCTTGAGGGCTGCCCACCCTCATATAAAGATATAGGTGTTGTTGTTGTTGTTGTAATTCGTTATCTCTCTCTTGTTATGATAAATTTAACAAAAAAAAACAGCTCTTCACAGGAAAGTTTTATTATTAACTTTCCTGTGAAGAACTGTTTTTCTGTTGAATTTTAAAACCATAACAGTGTGGTTAAAATGAAAATATTCTGATTTTGTTGACTTTTGTAATAATCCTTAATATAGTAGGTTCTTATTTAATATCACAACTTACTTAATGTCATTTTTCTATTATGTCATGAGCAAAATTTAATTAATTAATTAAAAAATTAAAGTTTTTATGAAGCAGAACAGAATAAAGTCCTATTTTCTTACATTTCCTGCATAAGAGACAGAAAACTTGTTTGAAACTTATAATGTAGTTAGTTATAGGAAATCAGGCAATCACATTTTATGTGACTGCTAATTCAAGTACATAATATTGTCTAAAAACACTGTATTAAACTATATTGCAATAGATCAATCAGTCAGATTCACTGCATGGAAACACTTTAATTTTTAAACCAAAGGACTTGGGATTGAATTTCATCTTGGAAAAATTATTTGAGAATCATCTTAATTTGTCTGTTCCCTTCCTCTACAATCCAGATGATCTCATCATGTTGATTCAACATGTATGATAGGAATGACACCATTATTAACAAAAGATTGAGAACTAATGTAAAGAAAACTAATCACAATTTAATAACTAAGATTTTTTTTATTAGAAAATAATTTTCTTTCCCATAAATTCTAAGATATAACTACTATGTAACATTTTCCAATTAAAATTTACATTTACATTTAATTCATGCTTTTCATTCAATTATTGAACAATATAGTAAAGATTTGTAACAAAAATTACTAAATAGTATCAATTCTGATACCAGAAAGAAAGCAGTTTAGGAACATAACTCTGATTTATAACACTAGGCATATGAATTTTCTGGTTTCAATTAATGTCATCATTTTCAGGAATATAATCCTGATGTTAAATGAGGACCAACTGTACATCTAGAATTTAATTACCAATGTGTAAATTTTTGTTGCATTTAAAAAATTTTTTTAAATGCAACAAAAATTCACACATTGGTACACATATTGAAAAACACTAATTATGAAACATGGAGATACATTTCCAGCCTCATCCTTATATCTGTATTTATCATCATCGGTATGATAGAAGAATTTTGATTTTATTCAATTTCATATTGAAATTTTTTAATGAAATTTGTAATATAATTACAAAAAATAAAATTTTGATCCATTAGAAAGTATTGAATTTACATTCATTATTTATTCTTGATCATTACTTCTTTATAAAAAGAAGTAATGATCAAGAATAAATGAAAATATTTCAAAACTATAAAATAGTTTTGAAAATATTTCAAAACTATACAAAATACATAATATGCATTTATAAAAAAATGCATATTATGTATTTTGTATAGTTTTGAAATATTTTCATTTATCAAGCTTTGTGGGAGAATTTATAATAATAAATATGGAATAATACTATATTTGGTATTTGCAAGGTATTTTTAATAATAATCTTGGTCTGTAAGAAAACACAATAAATAATTTAAACTGAAATGATAATTATGTCACTTGCAAAAAATATTTTTTAGCTTTATTATTAGTTTTAAAAATAAGTTTATAAATTATAGTACACTATAGCAATAGATAACACTAATTTAATCATTTTCAAAACAAATTTTTTCAGTTAAACATAAATCATCATCAATCATTATATATCAGTGTAAAGATTGCAGGGGCATCAAGATGATGGCCGTATAATTCGTGTTTGCATGTGGATTGACTCAAAAACTTAAAAACTGACTAGAGATTGACTCAAAAACTATTTATAACAATAACAAATATTTATTTAAACAAAGAATAATATAAAATAAAGGGAATAACAATGATACTATATGAAGTGATACATATTCTTAAGCCTAACTACTAATGTTACAATATCAATTTGACTATTAATGCATCCTTCGAAAGAGAGAGTTCTACCATGACCTTCTGCACATACCTGAGAGAGAGAAAAAAATCTCTCTGCTGACGTACACTATTTCATTTTGAAGTAATCCATGCATTAAACTCTAAATGTCTAATTGTTCACAAATATCTGTTGTGTACAGTTTACACCTGTCTTTAATACAGTTCTTATTTTTTGTCATCTGTGGTCATCATTCATCACTGTTGTCCACCATTACCGATGGTCGTCGTTATCCATCGTCTCTGTCAGCCGCCCCTGATGGGATAAGTTGCATTCTTCTCGCTATTCTTATATTGTTATTTTCTTCTTAGTTCACTTCTATACAACTCTCAACTTCTCTCCGACTCCTATGACTAACTCTGATTCTTCTGGACATGGAACTTGTATTTATCCTCTCTCTCCAGAAAATAGGAACATTCCCACAGGTTTTTAAGCCCTGAACTTGTTCAAAGTTTCTTGTTCATTATTTTGACTAATCTAATCTCTATTCATTAATTATTTTCTTTTGAACAAAATTTTACATTTAATTTTTAACATAATTTTATAATTTTTCTACAAAACAAGGGAGTGTCACCTGGAGGTCTCTAGAACCTCACATCAGAAACAGATGCAGGCACTCCTCAATTTAGGAATATTTATAGCTAAGAGCATGTCTTTTAGTATTGGAATTTTAGAAAATTTCAAAAAGTCTTTAAGAATTTTAAACATTATGATAGCAGAATGCTCTAGCAACAAATATAATGTAAAATTATAAAGTTTTAATATACAAAAAAAAAAAATTCTATTTAAGATATGATTCTAAAATTCCAGAATCCTGCCTAGCTACTTCTTTTAACATCTAGAAAATAAATTCCAAAACTAAATTAACAAATCTAATATTACATGATAATGTTAAAAGCTTTATTGAAACAATAATAAAATAATAAGTTAGCAAAACAATAAACAATAAATTTATTAATCAGAAATAATAACCTATTCTACTACTACCACACACTGATATAAAAAAAACAATCAGTTGTCAATATCACAAGAGAGAATTGAAAATCACTAGTATAATATGCTATTCTAAACTACCTCTCATTGCTCTAGTATCAAAATCCTTTTTATAATAACTTTTTGCTTGACTCATTTACATAAATTCATGCAATAATTTCAATTTCATATGTACAGATAAAACAATTCATTCCTTTTTGCAGTTTGACAATAATTATTTCCTGATTATAAATCATCAATAAGAGATGGTTTTTTCTTTGTATCTTGAATCACATTATTCAATAGATGACATCATATGACAAATGAGTTTATTCGGAAGACTGCAGTTACATTCCATCATAATTTCCATTTTCCTGAGGAGAGGACATGAAATTTAAATTATCACATAAAATAAACATAATATTCAAAGCAATAATAATGGATTTGGATTTTTGGATTTTTTCTAATTAATAAAATTAATTAGAAAAAATCCAAGTTAAATCTTTTTCAAAATTACACAGTTACTTAACATATTATTGCAATATTTCAAGATGATGGAGATTATACCAAAAAACTATCATCCATATAAAATCAAAGTTCACAAAACATATAAATAATAAAAACAACTTAAAAATTAAGCAAAACAAAACTTTTATTACAAGCAAAATACTTTCAGGCACATAAGCCCATCCTCAGTTTAATACATTTAAAATTAGAATACAAGAACATTATTTTAAATATTGGAACAAATTATTTTTTAAATGATAAAACAGAACATTTTTAAATTTAAAATCATAAAATTACTCTAACATTTAAAGTTATATACAATCAGAAATAGATACAATAAAAATTATGCAAGATATATGAAAATCATTAATGTAATTAAATCAATAACAATATTTTAAAAGAAGTTGTCAATCATATTCTTCCTTAATTTGGCAAATGAGTTGCTCCCATGCTGAAGGGAGTACAGCATCTTTTAAATTATTAAACATTTTTTGTTAATATATGTTTTCTTGATATATTTGCTGTTTTCTTATATATAATCCTTATCTGCTGAATTCTTTAGTATATTGAAGTTATCCCAATCAACTTCAATGTTCTTTCAAGGGCAGTACTATTTAATACAGTATTATTTTTTCCTGTTGCTATGTCATATTCTTGTATTCTCTACGGTAATTTTAAATGTATTGGATTGAGGATGAGCTTATATGCCTGAAAGTACTTTGCTTATAATAAAAAAAATTTGTTTTTGTTCATTTTTAAGCTGTTTTTATTATTTATAAAAATTATCCTTTTATAATTCAAACTTTTTTCAAATTTGGGAAATAAGGAACTTTTGATTGGTTCACTTATGAAATATATTACAAAACACAATATATAAAGTGATTTCAGTACTTCCGGGGGCCACATAACCAGGGCTGGGGTGTCGGTGTCGACAAAAAAAAAATGTAGGTGTCAGTGTCAGCACATTTTCCTGCCAACACTCCAGTCCTGCACATAACAATAATGTTGGAATACTATTCAAAATAAAACTGCTTTACCAAGTAAATATTGCTAAAATCTAAGCACAGACAGCAATAGATTAATCAATAAAAACTTTATTCGCATAGTACTTTCAATTATGAACGATTGTAACTGACGATTGATTAATTGTAACTGACGATGATTGCATATTATATGCAATCACTAACTTAGAACTGTTTAACAGACAGAAAGAATGTGGAATCGTCTTTAATGATTTAACTGTATTAACTATAACATCATTATTAACTGTAGCCACTTTATATATTATAATTGTATTTTATACTTTTCTCGTATATATTATGTTAAAAAATCATTTAAGTCTGTGTTAGAAATTTTAAAAATTTTAGACTTTTGTAAAAAGAATGTTGAGATGATTCCGGGATCTGGAAAATTTGCCCCCTACATTTCGCCCCAGCCATTTTCACCCCCCAGCACATTTCACCCCCTGTAGATAATGAATAGGCTACAAAATTGCAAATAATACACCAAGCTTTTAATGATTCTAATTTATTTTATTTTAGTATAATAAATGCACATTATTATTGTTTAAAACTCGAATTTGTATGCAATACCTCTATGGCAATCAATCAGAATATGATTTTGAAAAAGTTCGACTATTCTTTTGATATGCATTAGTTCATTCTGCATTTTAGGTTAGGAGATAAACTAAAAACCGAACTATTGTTGGCTACAGACGTCAATTCGTTAAAACGTAACAAATCGACGATTTTAGGTTATCTCTATAATAAACCAGTCCTTTGAGTAGGCTGCTTGCAAACTCGATATTTTCAAAAAATTATTACTTATAAATTAGATTAAATTTAACCTAATGGTTCTAACGACTCTGCAAATGCAGAGTCTGGTCTGAGCTCAGGTCTTTTACTCTTTCCTAAAATAAATATATCAAATTAGGCCAATTTATCAATAATTAATGTGTAACTGACTAAAAAAACTGGAAAAGCGTTACACTTAAATAGCGAAAACCGATATTAGAAACTTATAAAAATTGAATAAATTTTCAAAAAAATTTAAATAATAAAAATATAAATTTATTTGACTGAACTACTTACACACTATACTGACTGTTTTATCGATAATTTTTTAAAAATATTATCTAATTTTCTTCATT
>AYEL01067280.1:0-16611 GCA_000484575.1 Olivierus martensii
ACAACATATTGTTTTCTAAAAAGTTATATTACACAAATTAGGAAATATTTATAAAAATTCAATAACTGCGTTAGTAGTTGACTGTTTTGGAAAATGAGAGAACTAATTGAGCATATGTGAATTAGTAGTTGACCACTTATACTAGAACCAGAATCAATAAAAGCAATCATTTTAATATCGTTTATTTTCATCAATTAAGAGAAATAACAAGTAAAAGAGCAAATACAAATAAAGAGAAGTTAATTTCTGAAAGTTAATAAAAAATAAAGTTAATTAATTCCATATCGAATCTAATTCAGGTACAGAGTAAATATTTCGCGTTTTGCTCGCTTTGGTAGGGTTATTAATATAAAAAAGCTTATTTTTCACGTTTTAGTGAAAAGTGGTCAACTACTGATACAAGGTAAATTACTGGTGCCTTTACCTTACTTAAAGTTGTTCCGACGTGTGATGAATAAAAATCTCAAAATCTTCGATTAATTAAACATTTTTGAAAGATTTAATCCTCATAAAAATGCTAGTCTCTGATTCAATTTTACTAGTCACTGCAAATTTTCATTGTTAAACTGAAACTGATACCAAATTTTGAAGATTGACATTATTTTCTGAAGAATTATGCCTGCCATACTTAAAGATATTTTTTAAATCTTTATAAACAAGAAATAATGAATGTCATAAATATTTTTGCTTTAAGTATGGCAGGCATAATTCTTCAGAAAATAATATCAAAGATATTTTTTAAATCTTTATAAACAAGAAATAATGAATGTCATAAATATTTTTGCTATAAAATCTGTAAGATGAATTGTGAATTGTGATTAAGTTATATTTAAAAACGTTTAAACGAAGAAAAGTTGAATTAGTGAAACTAAATATTATGCATAAGATTTTGTTCGCATAGATAATTTATTGCATTTGAGATTTCAATCGAAACGTCAATAAAAATCTCATTTACAAGAGTAAAAATACAAATTCCTAATATTAGTTTATGATTAACTAATTAGTCATGCTTATCTTAATTGGAAACTGCAAATAAGTTTTCAAATTAAAAAGATGAAAAGGCATTTAGCAGTTAGTGAAATGAATTAACTCTTTATCAGAAGTCTTTAAACTGATTACTAAAAAACTCGACTGAATAAAATATTGATGTTAATTTGAGAACGTGATGCTTCTTAATAATTTAAATTTATGATTTATGATGAAGCTGATGTGATTCAATCCATTATACTACATAATTTACATTTTTTTTCCAAATTACTGATAAAATAGTGTAGTCTTTGAGCTGTCATTTTTGTTATTGGATGAGATTCCTTTGAAATAATTAAATATAATTTTAATAAAAGTAATATTTTAGAGCAAAGAGAAAAACTAATATCGATTATAAGAAGAATGAGATGGCATCAACCAGAGAATAGTTATAATCTTGTCAACATATATACATGTATTTATATACATAAAAGTAAAAAACATCGAGTTCAATCCTTAATGCTGCATAGATAAATAAATAAAAGTTATATGGTTCAAAAAATTATTCCAGGAATAATTTTTCTAAAAAATTTCAAACTAATTTTTAATATATTTCATTAAAAATAACATGTTATATATATAAATTTTGAATGATTTTTTTCACGTACGTATTCATATATTCATCCATTTTTAAAATGTTTTTATAACCCTTGAAAAAAAAAATGTTTTATAAATGGATTAATAAAATTTAATGGACTTTTCTTCGATGCATTTTAAAAATATTTTTTTTTTGTTTATGTTATAAAATCTGAAAATTGGCAAATGACTTTCAAAATTTAAATTTTGAATGATTTTTTTCACGTACGTATTCATATATTCATCCATTTTTAAAATGTTTTTTATAACCCTTCAAAAAAATGTTTTATAAATGGATTAATAAAATTTAATAGACTTTTCTTCGATGCATTTTTAAAATATTTTTTTTTTGTTTATGTTATAAAATCTGAAAATTGGCAAATGACTTTCAAAATTAAGTTTAAATATCTCTTATCAAACATGCATTTTGCTAGCTATCTTATACATCTCATGATTAAGAATACTGTTTTTATAAGAAAAAAGATAAAATTCCGAAAGGCTTTATGAATATTGGTAAATAAAATGTATAATCTGCTATAAGGAAGTAAGCAGATTATACATTTATAATTTATTTATAAATTAATTAAACCATTATTTATTAATCCATAAATACTGTTTTTATAAGAAAAAAGAAGATAAAATTCCGAAAGGCTTTATGAATATTGGGTTTAAAATGTATAATCTGCTATAAGGAAGCAGATTATACATTTATAATTTATTTATAAATTAATTAAACCATTATTTATTTATTAATCCATGAAATTAAATAAACCATTACTTATTAATCCATGAAAACGGAAATTTTTTCTATAACTTTCATTAAAGCTATATTTACCGTATCCATACTATCTGTTTTCCAATAATAAATATTGAACTAAAAAGCAGATTTTAATGGAATTCAGTAAGCAAATTCTGGTATTAAAACTGACTTTGATGCCACATTTTTTAATACATTAGTTTAATTTAAAATGTTAAACATTGTGACATTTCTATTAATCATTTCTGAACTATTTTGATTTAATTTTATGAAATTCAGTATGGAATCAGTCCATTAAAGTTAATCTTTAAACAAGTTTAATTGCTTTATCCATTTAAATATTGTGAACGTTGACAATCTTATAGTCTAAAAAGTATTTCCACAAAATTCAATAAAGAAATCATGCCATGTCATTGATGACGACTTTAATGATATATATTTTAATCTCATAGTTTTAATAATTTTTAAATAGTAGAACTATTCATTAATTTTTTCCCAAGCATTGTTAAATATTTTTTCTATTATCTTGCAAACATCGTGGAGATTTTGTATATAAATGTAAAGTTTTAAACTCACATTAATCATTTATAACGAATACTAGTTAGTCATTGGCAAAATTTATTGTGTGCCCAAATACATCAAAAAATAAATTTTTTTTTCTTATCTGTCAAATTTGAGATTTTACTGTTGAATACTTATACTCAACGATAGCCTGTCATTCATAATAAAAACGAAAATACGATAAAAAAAAGCACGTGCACTGACTCTTACAGACTTAAAATGTAAAGTATTAATCATGGATGATAATAATAATAATAATTATAATTATTATCTTAAATAATATTTCATTTATTTCAGAAATTATTTTTATTTTAAGTGCAATGTTTGGGTGCGTTTATAAATTCAACACTTTCCATCAATGATGTAAACTATGTTGGTTAAACTGTAAATTCACTAGTGACGTCATTGGGCCCTAACTCACCACATCAAACGTAGTATTTGTTCGGTTGACGCTGGTGGACCATGGTGGACACAGACTTTGACGTCATTTTTTTAAGATGGCTGCTTCCATGTAAAAAATAAATGTAAAGATTGGAGAATCAGTTTATGCTTTCTGCTGATAGATCCCAGCAGATTTTTTTTTCCATTTCAAATAATAATTTCCTACATCGGTATTAAAAAATTGACTAACAGCAGCTGCTGATAGATCCCAGCAGATTTTTTTTCCATTTCAAATAATAATTTCCTACATCGGTATTAAAAAATTGACTAACAGCAGAAGATAAAATAACAACCAAAATAGCCGTCTTGATGCGCAATAGTTGAATTTAAAAACAAACGCTTTAGCACCCATCGATGGTTGTTATGAGTCATTTTAAATGTATATCAGTGGTGGAGAGTGTTGAATTTAAAAACGCACCCTTTATGTAGCCTCGGCGCGCCGAATGCAAACTGAACTCTCGGGTCCGGGAACAGACATTTTTCGATCGAAAAAGCCAGAGATTGAAGTCAAATAATAAAAAAATGTGTACAAACATATTTATATTTGTACACTTCTTCTTGTTCAGGAAGTAAACTATGAAAATTTATAACAAAATTTATAATGAGATTGGGATTTAGTTTTCTAAAAGATGCGATTATAAATTTATAATGAGATTGGGATTTAGTTTTCTAAAAGACGCGATTAAAGATTCAAAGAGAGAGAAAATAGTAACGGCGACACTTCTGGCGCGGGAGTTCACACATGCGCAGAAACATGGACACCACACGCCAGCACTTCCAGTATTGGGAGTTCCGATCCGTTCGTACATGAGCAGAAACATGGACTTCTCACACATTCCTACCGGTGTGAAGTTGGCCCGCCACTTTTGAATTTTTAAATTTTTTCTTTTGCATTCGTTTGCACCTCGTAGACCCTTTCGCACTTTTAATAATTCGGTTTAGATCCAACAGTTTGGCCCCCAGAGTCAAAATAAATTCGATGAGACTAAGCTGATATTTGCTTCTTTATTGATTTCATTAATCATAAATCACTTCATAACATATCTACTTATGCATAAAAATACCATCATTTACTATCAATTATTATAAACAAAATAGTTATTTCTAAATACAAAAAAAGTATTAGATATCAGTCTGTACTTATTTAACCACATTAGTTAAAAGAACTTATAATGAATAGTGAAAAGAACTTATAATGAAAATAAATAATATCGAAGTTTATTAATTCTTTCAATATTTATTAATTCTTATCACTTAAAGTATTCAGTAATTTGACTATTTTCTAATTAATTCTTAATCACGTAAAGTACTCAGTAATTTGACTATTTTCTTTCACCAAATTTTAAATAAACTTATTTTTAAAAAATGAATTTTTATAGTAAAATATAAATATTACTCAAAAAAAAATTATTTTGTAATACAAATTTATTTCTTATTACATAAAAAGCTATATCTATGTTTATTCCTTTTCCATAGAGGCCAAAATTAAATAAACCATAGTTATTCCTTTTCCATAGAGGCCAAAATTAAATAAACCATTATTTACTTATTCCTTTTCCATAGAGGCCAAAATTAAATAAACCATTATTTATTAATCCATGTCAGCGGAAATTTTAAAATTTTCATTGTAGGTTAAGCATTATTGCAATACTTTTGTGTATATGATATGAATATACATTTGTTTTAATTTTATTATTTTTTGTCCTACTATGAAATTATTTCTATAAGTTAAAGTAAATATTATATTTATTTTTAGCTTATAGTTCGAGTTATTTTTATTTGAATAGCTTTAAATTAAATAAATACTTTATTTGATCTCGAAATATTCAAATAAAGTTTAGATGAGCACCTTTGAAATTAAATATAAAAAAAAATTTATTCAAATGAATTTTAATTGTTATACCTAAAATATTTTCTAAACAATTTTCTTACTAATAAAACTTTTTACTTGTTATTAGTTTACTCCAAATTCATGTAAAAATTTGGTATAAACAGCCATATTTGACAAGTTCTTTTATCTCTTTCCGGAAAAAGTTAACATTTCTTGATAACTTTCCTGCAAATAACCGCTTAACTGCAGTGAAGCTTATATTGAAGGTGCAACATATTTCATCATCAAATAGAAATATCGTTGAGAACATTTTTATATTTAATGCGTTCTTTTCTAACAAGCAAGTTATTACTTTAAAAACGAAATCTATTTAATCTATAAATCATTAGAATTAAACGGAAAATTATTGCATTACTCTTTCACAAGTAGCTTATGGAACCGTAATGCAATAATTTTTTCTCACTATTGTAAAAAAATTTAGTTCAAAACTTCTAGTTTTATAGATTTTTCAGTTATAATCTATCTTGAAAAATAACAAAGGCATCAAGTACGTTTTATAATAAATGTTATTATTCATACTAATATAATTGAATGATTTGAATAATTTTCATATGCTATCTTAAAAACTCAAATTTTAATAGAAGTTTTCTTGTTTTTTATTACTTTAAAGACCCCAGCATCGACTATTTCAGAATATTTAATGGTTAATAATTTGAAAAATATTATATTTTATTTAGATCAGTTTTAAATTATAATATATAATATAAATCAATAACTTCTATTTATTAGTATGCTGTACATTTTTTAATTTTATTTTTAATACCGAACAGAATATTACGAACAAATGCATAATAATGAAAAAATGAGTGTTATTAAAACGCTATAAAAATAAATTGAAATGCAAAATATTTAATTCAAGAATATTACCTAAAAAATTGCAAATGCTAATATAATTAATCGTTTTGCTATATATATAATGTTATAAAAATGTTACAGTTATAATAAAAAGAAAATAAAATAAAACAATAATAAATATTTTTGCCAATAATTCCTGCGCTATGAAATAAAAGAAAAATTTCTACTCGAATTTTAATATTTGTCACTAAGATTTAATGTTTGTTACTTCAGTATAAAATTTTTAATTTTGATTAATATTTGACGTAGTTTATATGTGCTGCGCATGATTCACAACGATCATTCATACTTCATATTTTACCAGAGAATGGTTTCAAAACAATAGTAACTGGCTCGAAGGCATTTGTAATGTTATTCCCAACATAATAATGCCTTAAGTTTCAATAAGGTAATTAAACAAGAAGCTACATTAATAAAACGATGGCCAGTATCTCATTTCATGACTTTAATTTTTGAATAAATTAAGCAATGGTCTGAAAATTATAGTCTAGTAATGGTTTGAAGAAATTTAAAACAGAACCAACTGTAACATTAGATGTTTGGACAAATGCCTACAATTGATTTACGATGAAAAAAACAGATTAAATGTTACAGGGACGGCGGAAGTGGGTTGCAGGTTGTGCACCACACAAAGATGCTAAACTATAGGGAGCACCAAAAACTGATTGGAAAAAATTCACGACGAAAAAAATAATTAATTTATTTAAAAGTAATATTTTATATTAGGTTATAGAAACAAATTTTTAATTTCCAAAATTAAAAAAATGACACTAGCGTATAAATATTTAATACAAAAATCGTATTTTTAAATAATAATGTAGTTTCTAAAAATAAATAATTTATTGGAGTGGCAATCAATTTCTGCTAACGTTGGTTTCTGCACATATATAAGCGCCAGCATTGATTAAATGTATATGGTTATCATCAAATACTACTACTTATACAATAAGACCCCGTTTAACGCGGAGGATACGTTCCAAGGAAACAAAGCGCTAAATGAAACAGCGTTAAACGAGATCATTTTAACAGGTAAATAACGAGGATAGGTGAATAAAAAATATATACATAGCATTTATTTAATTTTATTTTGTAACATGTATTATTACTAGTGAATTACATTAATTATAGACATTTTTTATTGATAATATCGATTTGTATTCATAAATCATTCATGAAAAATTCTTAAAATTAGAAAAAAAGTTTTAAGAATTAAAAGCAGTAATCGGATTGCAGTATAGTATAAACAATGAAAAAATATTGATGAAAGAAAAACGTTCTAACTTTAAGAAACTATAGTTTAAAGTGGTAACATTCAGGTTAAAACTAAAATGGGATAATTGTTATTTTTATTTCTATAAAATAACATTAATGACTGATCATTAACTAAAACTATCAATGCAACAAATTTCTGCGATTTCGGATTTATGTAAGAATAATGATTTAAAAAACCACGCCAAAGTGAATCAATAAAAATGTACAATTCGGAAAAACCGCGTTATATCGAAACAGCATTAAACGGAGCAGCGCTAAGTGGGGTGTTATTGTACATTTCCTTCAAATAAGTTGAAACAGTAAAAGTAAATTCATTTGAAACATTCGATGAATTTAAATTTAATTCATTCAGTAATTATAATGTCATTTTTCCTAATGATGGCAACTTTTTGGGTATACAGTGTGATTGTCCGGTATTTTTCAAAAATATATATCTGCAAACATACGGTACGAACAGCTATTAGACTGATTTTACATTTCATTCAATTTTCAATTTTACATTTCATATAAATAAGCAAAATAGTAATTCTTGATGTAATGGCATTACTTATATAATATAAATTAGTAATAATTTCTTATAAATACATATATTAAAGAACGAAGCCAGGTATCAAATATTAAATCGAATCCTAAACTCAAAGGACAAATAGTATATCCATGTGGCAATTAACAAATTTAAATAGAAATTATTAAATTTAAATAACAAATATTAAATTGAAGTGACATATAATAAATTCAAGTAACAGATTTGAATTCCAAGTAGCAAATGTTAAACTGAAGTGATAATTTTTAAAACTATGTGAAGATACGTAAGTGGCAAAAAATATATATATATTTTTTTTCAGCAAATAATTTAAACTCATGAAAAATCAGATGCCTAGATCTGATGTGAAGTTAGCATGATATTTAAAACAGAACCAATTGTAACATTAGATGTTTGGACAAATGCCTACAATTGATTTACGATGAAAAAAACAGATTTGCATAATAATGAAAAAATGAGTGTTATTAAAACGCTATAAAAATAAATTGAAATGCAAAATATTTAATTCAAGAATATTACCTAAAAAATTGCAAATGCTAATATAATTAATCGTTTTGCTATATATATAATGTTATAAAAATGTTACAGTTATAATAAAAAGAAAATAAAATAAAACAATAATAAATATTTTTGCCAATAATTCCTGCGCTATGAAATAAAAGAAAATTTCTATCTCGAATTTTAATATTTGTCACTAAGATTTAATGTTTGTTACTTCAGTATAAAATTTTTAATTTTGATTAATATTTGACGTAGTTTATATGTGCTGCGCATGATTCACAACGATCATTCATACTTCATATTTTACCAGAGAATGGTTTCAAAACAATAGTAACTGGCTCGAAGGCATTTGTAATGTTATTCCCAACATAATAATGCCTTAAGTTTCAATAAGGTAATTAAACAAGAAGCTACATTAATAAAACGATGGCCAGTATCTCATTTCATGACTTTAATTTTTGAATAAATTAAGCAATGGTCTGAAAATTATAGTCTAGTAATGGTTTGAAGAAATTTAAAACAGAACCAACTGTAACATTAGATGTTTGGACAAATGCCTACAATTGATTTACGATGAAAAAAACAGATTAAATGTTACAGGGACGGCGGAAGTGGGTTGCAGGTTGTGCACCACACAAAGATGCTAAACTATAGGGAGCACCAAAAACTGATTGGAAAAAATTCACGACGAAAAAAATAATTAATTTATTTAAAAGTAATATTTTATATTAGGTTATAGAAACAAATTTTTAATTTCCAAAATTAAAAAAATAATAATGCCTTAAGTTTCAATAAGGTAATTAAACAAGAAACTACATTAATAGAACGATGGCCAGTATCTCATTTCATGACTTTAATTTTTGAATAAATTAAGCAATGGTCTGAAAATTATAGTCTAGTAATGGTTTGAAGATATTTAAAACAGAACCAATTGTAACATTAGATGTTTGGACAAATGCCTACAATTGATTTACGATGAAAAAAACAGATTAAATGTTACAGGGACGGCGGAAGTGGGTTGCAGGTTGTGCACCACACAAAGATGCTAAACTATAGGGAGCACCAAAAACTGATTGGAAAAAATTCACGACGAAAAAAATAATTAATTTATTTAAAAGTAATATTTTATATTAGGTTATAGAAACAAATTTTTAATTTCCAAAATTAAAAAAATGACACTAGCGTATAAATATTTAATACAAAAATCGTATTTTTAAATAATAATGTAGTTTCTAAAAATAAATAATTTATTGGAGTGGCAATCAATTTCTGCCAACGTTGGTTTCTGCACATATATAAGCGCCAGCATTGATTAAATGTATATGGTTATCATCAAATACTACTACTTATACAGTAAGACCCCGTTTAACGCGGAGGATACGTTCCAAGGAAACAAAGCGCTAAATGAAACAGCGTTAAACGAGGTCATTTTAACAGGTAAATAACGAGGATAGGTGAATAAAAAATATATACATAGCATTTATTTAATTTTATTTTGTAACATGTATTATTACTAGTGTATTACATTAATTATAGACATTTTTTATTGATAATATCGATTTGTATTCATAAATCATTCATGAAAAATTCTTAAAATTAGAAAAAAAGTTTTAAGAATTAAAAGCAGTAATCGGATTGCAGTATAGTATAAACAATGAAAAAATATTGATGAAAGAAAAACGTTCTAACTTTAAGAAACTATAGTTTAAAGTGGTAACATTCAGGTTAAAACTAAAATGGGATAATTGTTATTTTTATTTCTGTAAAATAACATTAATGACTGATCATTAACTAAAACTATCAATGCAACAAATTTCTGCGATTTCGGATTTATGTAAGAATAATGATTTAAAAAACCACGCCAAAGTGAATCAATAAAAATGTACAATTCGGAAAAACCGCGTTATATCGAAACAGCATTAAACGGAGCAGCGCTAAGTGGGGTGTTATTGTACATTTCCTTCAAATAAGTTGAAACAGTAAAAGTAAATTCATTTGAAACATTCGATGAATTTAAATTTAATTCATTCAGTAATTATAATGTCATTTTTCCTAATGATGGCAACTTTTTGGGTATACAGTGTGATTGTCCGGTATTTTTCAAAAATATATATCTGCAAACATACGGTACGAACAGCTATTAGACTGATTTTACATTTCATTCAATTTTCAATTTTACATTTCATATAAATAAGCAAAATAGTAATTCTTGATGTAATGGCATTACTTATATAATATAAATTAGTAATAATTTCTTATAAATACATATATTAAAGAACGAAGCCAGGTATCAAATATTAAATCGAATCCTAAACTCAAAGGACAAATAGTATATCCATGTGGCAATTAACAAATTTAAATAGAAATTATTAAATTTAAATAACAAATATTAAATTGAAGTGACATATAATAAATTCAAGTAACAGATTTGAATTCCAAGTAGCAAATGTTAAACTGAAGTGATAATTTTTAAAACTATGTGAAGATACGTAAGTGGCAAAAAATATATATATATTTTTTTTCAGCAAATAATTTAAACTCATGAAAAATCAGATGCCTAGATCTGATGTGAAGTTAGCATTAAATTGCTTCAGTTATAAAAAATAAATAGGAGAGCTCAAATGAAAATATTAAAAATGCAAGGGAAATAATATTCAAACGACTGTATAAAAAGATTAAAAATTTAAAAGACGGATCAAAAATTTTCTAAATGATATATATCTCTATTTGATCATTAAATATGTTGCGCCTTCAATATTAGTTTCACTGCAATTAAGCGATGTTTTACAGGAGAGAGAAAATGTATATACAAAATTTTTTCATGAATTTGGAGTAAACTAATAATAAGTGAAAAGTTTTATTTAGTAAGAAATTTGTATAGAAAAAAATTTAGGTATAACAATTAAAACTCATTTGAATAAATTTTTTTATATATTATTTTAAGGTGCTCTCCTATAACTTTATTGAAAGCTCGTATATTTAATTTTAAAGGTGCTCATCTAAACTTTATTTGAATAGCTCGAGATCAAATAAAGTTAGTTATTTGATCTCGAGCTATTCAAATAAAAATAATTCGAACTATAAGCTAAAAATAAATATAATATTTATTTTTAACTTATAGAAATAATTTCATAGTAGGACAAAAAGAAATAATAAATTAAAACAAGTGTATATTCATACCATATACACAAAAGTATTGCAATAATGCTTAATCATATAACCTACAATGAAAATTTTTAAATTTCCGTTTGCATGGATTAATAAATAATGGTTAATTTTGGCCTCTATGGAAAAGGAATAAACATAGATATTATGCTTTTTATGTAATAAGTTTTATTACAAAATAAAAGTTTTTTGAGTAATATTCATATTTTATCATAAAAACTCATATTTTAAGAATATGTTTATTTAGGGGTTTGTGAAAGAAAATATTGAGTACTTTAAGTGATTAAGAATTAATAAACTTCAATATTATTTTACGAGGTATTTTCATTATAAGTTCTTTTTAATAATGTAGTTAAATAAGTATAGACTGATATCTTATAATACTTTTTGTATTTAGAAATAACTATTTTATTTATAATAATTGATAGTGCAGTAAATGATGGTATTTTTATGCATAAGTAGATAAGTTATGAAGTGATTTATGATTAATGACATCAATAAAGAAGCAAATATCAGCTTAGTCTCACCGAATTTATTTTGACTCTGGGGGCCAAACAGTGAGGGTGCAAACGGAAACGGAATTAAAATTGCAAAAGATGCTAACGAGTGCAAAAGAAAGAATTCGAAAATTCGAAACTGAGGGGCTGGGCCCCGATTTTGTTTTGTCTCTGGGGCAAATGGTAGGGGGGCAAATGGTAGGGGTGCAAACGAAAATATTAAAAGTGCAAAAGGTGCTAACGATTTCCTAACGAGTGCAAAAGAAAAAATTTAAAAATTCAAAAGTGGGGGCCAACTTCACACCGGTCTTATACCTTTATTATATATGATGATTGTTTTATTAAAATTGCTTGCTAAATTTTATTCAATTAAATATTTTTAAAATTTCATAGTAAATATAAAATTGTCCCAATATATAATCTCAAGACCAACATTAAAAAGATATATTAAAATTTTTATTGTTCAGATTGCATTTAGATATTCTTCACAAAATATAATTTTTTTAGATAATTAGAAATTTTTTGAAAGTTAGGAAGCAAAAAAGGAAAAAATTGCTTCCTAAATAGTTAAATTAATATATTTAATTATAAGATATTTATATAATTTCTCTTATTCAGTGTAACTCGGAACCGAAATAACTACAAAAATATAATTTTTTTCCCGACTTTACACCTAGAATGATGACGAGGAATTAACTTCAATCCTGGATTTGCTAATCTCAGTTCTCCTGAAGATATTTACCCTGATGAAACGTTGTTGTTCTGAATGAAAGAAAAAGAAAACGAAAGAAGAAAGCAGTGTATGTGTGAGAAAAAATGAAAAGATAAAATAGCAGAAAGGAAGGTATTAAAGTGAAGAAAGAGGCGGTAAACAGAAATAACATCTTTGATCTATGTAGTCACTGATATTTTGCTTATTTTTTAGCCTATTTTTCAAAGGAAATAGAGGCTTATAAGATCGGCCAAAGTCTATCTGGTGTTCCCCTACAATAATTTTTGATTTAATTAGATTTCAATGAAATCCAAACTCATGACCATAACCATTCTATAGTTGTAATTCATAATCAGATTGGTAGACTAACAAAACTAGAAAAGTGTTACAACCATAGGTGCCAACTCCACGGCAATGGGGCGGTGCCCCCATAGAAATTTGAACACGGGGACAAAAGTATCTTTTCGTCCCGTGAGATTTCATATTTAACAGTTCAAGAAATGCAAATAATCATTAATATCAAAATAACTGTTCAATTTTATATAATTTTTCATTAAAATCTAACTAAATATTTGAATATTGATAACTCTTGCCCCTGATAAAACTCTTGGTAAAACTTAAACTTCGGCAGCGCTGGTTTTTTGTCAACAGATGACGTCACTTTCTATTCTATTAGAACACTAAGTGACGGGCCAGGCCCGGACCCTATGATTTTCAAGGGGCGACCAATCCGGCCAATTGGTAGCGTTGGAATAAGACTTACAAAAACCACTAATTTACTTAATCACCGTATACCTGCTGACTGTTCAGATATCGCTCAACAGCCACTGTTGGTGTACAATTCAACTATTTTGAATGGATGCGGTTTTCTCTGGAACATAAGCAAGCGCTTGGGCTGCGCACTTGGAAAGAAATTATACATATAATCGTTATCATGCCTCGGCCGGATTGGCTGCGTGAAACATTTAAGTTTTCCATTCTGAAATCTGGTTCGAAAATTTATTCATAGGACCAGAGTCCAGTCCGTTGATCCTGTCCTCCACAATCTAGAGAACTTCAGCAGAGGGTGGTCTTGTGGTAGAACCTGTCTCACACTGTCGCTACTATGCAAAGTAGGAAATGGCGTTATCTATTAACAAAAAAGAAATCATTGTTCTGCTTAACAGGATCATAAAATTCATGAGAATTTAACAAACGAAAACCGTACTGTGCCATCTTTTCAATAAAATATTGCGTATTGTGCTAAGAAACATTTAATATTGTGTTGAAAGCTTTCAATAATCTCACTTAACTGTTAATTTTTGGAATAATATTTAATTAAAAAACTATATATTAAAATTATTATATATATTATACTCATGTTCTTTAGATTTGCGTTGAACACTTTATTCTATTATAACTTCAGCCTCTTTGTTCATAATTTTTTTAAGGAGCTAAAAGACCCAATTTTATATACTGTATTCTAAAACTTATTTCTTCTTAAATTTTTCTGAAAAATTGAGAATTCTAAACATTAACATTGATTTATTCATTATTGGAAAACAAGTTCTACAAAATGTAAAGAAGAATGCAAAATCATATAATAGACATTTTCTATTCTTACTGCACATTATAAAATAATAATTTATAGCAGCGGTCGGCAACCTTTTTTTGTAGGGAGCCGTATAGAAAAATTTATGGTGGGCCACGGGCCAAAACAAAAACAATTGATAATAATAGTATTTATTTAAAAAAGAGAAGGTACAGATATGTAAGTAAACATAACGTTGGTATTACATATAATAAAATAGTATAGTGTTGCAACTTTAACTAATGAGAAACTTGGGATTGCCTTTCTTTTGCAAGAAGTTCATTATTTGGTGAAAGTGATGATGTTGATGTTGCTAAGGAGCTTTCCAAATTAGTATCGATAATACTTGATCTGTTTTTTGATTTCCTGAAATTCATTTTTGAAAACAATTGTCACAGCAATAAGTACTGCCGAAGAGGGACATCATTTTACATATAAAATTAATTAGATTTGGATATTTATCTTTGGAAACATGTCTCACGTAAAAATCTTGCAGAGGTACCTCACGAAACTGACTTTTCAGAACATCTGCCTGGAGTTCAAGTAATTCCATTTGAAGCGACATTTCTACTTGCTCCACGTCTACGTCGAAAGGTGTCATGAATATTTGGAACTGAAGTTTACGTGAACGGAAATCCTCAAATCTGGATGTAAATTCTGTATTTAATTGAAGATAGTTCCTGTGTAAGGGCGTTCTTATCGTAATTTTTATGGGCTGCTAAAGTGGGAAAATGATATGTATTTCCTGCACGAATCTGATTTTCCCACAATCGAAGTTTGCTTTGAAAAGATTTTAAATAGGTGAATAGCTCGGTAAGTTGTCCTAGTTTTTGCATATTCATATGAGCTAAATATGCAATTGTTCAAGTGACATCAACCAAAAATGCAAAATCAGATAACCATGCATCATCTCTCAAAGGTTTGACTAGTATGGATTTGCCCTTCATATTCATAAAAGTTTGCACTTCTCTCAACTCATAAAATCGCTTCAACATTTTGCCCTTAATGAGCCAGCGAACTTTACAATGAAAAACGAGGTCTCCGGATGTATATTTATCTGATTTCGAACCAACTATAGGCATTGCGCAGGGTTCAACTCTTAGTCGCCCGAACGATATCCTCAACTTCTTCACTGCGTTTTAGTAAAACAGTTTGTTGAGCGGCTAATTTCTTTTTTAACTTTTCGATTCTATCGCTTCTTAGTTGCCCTGTTAAACTTCCATATTTTTGAAAATGTTTGGTGGTCTTTTTAAATTGTACTCTTTTAAAACCGCGACGGCTTCATTACATATCAGATTGGCTTGTCCTTATAAATAACAAACAAATATTCTTGAATCCATTTCTCCTGGAAGGTACGACGTTCTTGATCAACCTTTCTGGATTTACTACCTGAAGGTCTAACAAACAAATATTCTTGAATCCACTTCTCCTGGAAGGTACGACGTTCTTGATCAACCTTTCTGGATTTACTACCTGAAGGTCCGGACATATTTTAGGACCAGAAATGTTTTCAAAACAATCAAAACTTACTAATCCAACTTCTGTACTTCCCAACTGATCTTAAAGCAAATTGGTGAGAATCGCAGCTGCTTCTCTTCACATAGCGAGTGGCCTAATACGGCGGGCCGTATTAATATGCAACAGAGAAATTTAGTGACGGGCCGGGGGTTGCCCACCCCTAATTTATAGTATACAATATTACGAAATAATGTAGCCTATATACTAATAATTTGTTTGAACAGATTATAAAACTAGGCATATGTTTTTTTCACTTAAAGAACTTAAATAGTTTAAGAATTAAACTAAAGCATAACTATTATCAATTTCTTTACAATCTAGTTTAGTCTACCATCGATCGTATCTTATAATTTATTAAATTTTTGTTTGAAAAGATGTCTAATGAAAAAATTTTATCATCCACAATCTAAACGATTGTTAATCTGGTTTCACAAATAGGGCAGGTGCTCAAATGAACCGTTTGAAACAAATTAGATCTACTATAATGCGTTCCAAATGTCGTGCAAATGGACCATACCCTATCTTATATAATCACTAATAAACAACAATCTAAACGATTGTTAATCTGGTTTCACAAATAGGGTAGGTGCTCAAATGAACCGTTTGAAACAAATTAGATCTACTACAATGCGTTCCAAATGTCGTGCAAATGGACCATACCCTATCTTATATAATCACTAATAAAAATTAGAATCAAATTATATATTTATATATAATCGGAAGAG
>AYEL01067282.1:0-12382 GCA_000484575.1 Olivierus martensii
ATTATACAGTTTATTATTTTTTAATAATATCTAAAGAAAAAATTAAAAAAGTTAATACTCTCTCTCCATTTTTCGCTTCACTCGTTCTTCTATATAAAATAATAACTTTTTATCAAACCGTTTTAATTATTAAATAAATAAAAAAATTTTATGAAGTGGAAGATAAAAATTTCTTGTTTATTATTATTATTATTATTTAAATTTTGGAACAAAGAGGGAAAAAATTGTTTTGAACACTTTTGTAAATATATATATATAAGAAATCTAAAAGGAAAAAAAAAACAACCAGATACTTTCTAATTTTCAAACTACCTCGATTTAACTTTTCTCTGTCTCATATTTGAAGCTGTAATAATATGTTGTTCAAATACAGATGAAAATTGTAAATAAATAAAAAAAATGAACTATGATAATTACGTGTTTCCTTGGTTTGATAATCTTGTTCAAATACAGATGAAAATTGTAAATAAATAAAAAAAAATGAACTATGATAATTACGTGTTTCCTTGGTTTGATATAAAAATTTTATAGAATATTAATTAATTATCGACGTCACGAATTTGTTAAGAAGTGTGTTTACTTGGATAAAAATAGTGATTAAATGTTAAAAAAAAAAAAAAAAAAAAATAGAAAATGAATACTGGATCAAGATGGTTTGGTTGAAACAGTGGTAGATCAATTAATTATAGAAGTGGATGATGAGAATGATTCAGATGAAGAATGGAGCAATAGTGTAACAGATTAAATTCTATTTATTAAAATTATTCTTGTAAATAAAAATGGTACACAACCTTCCTTTCTGCACTGCAGTCATAAACTTTATATGACGTGCTTATAGCAGTAATAGAACTATAATAAGAACATCAAAAGAAAGGGAAATTATGATAGAATTTTTCTTCCCTTTTCTCGTTTAATAAAGCAACCATATATAAACAAGATGGAGGAGTATCAAAATTCTAAAATTTCCTACGAGAAAAGCGACCAAAACATACTCTTCTTGCTATTAAAATGTGTATAAAATTCTTATCCCTATTTCTACAAAAAATAGATAAAAATATAATTGTTAAAAAGGCTATAAAAGAAGAATTTCTCCAGAAAAAGCTAAAGTTATCCATTATATTGTCACTCTTTGCTTTGGCAGCTATTTGAAGGTTAAAGCTTGGCAGCGAAAAAAGCATTATCTCTTTCAAAAAAGATAAATATTGCCTATATACTTACGAACACTTTCTATACGTTGTTTACCATATTTAGTCAAAAATTCTGTTATTATTATATACTCTAATGGATAAACGGATAATGGTCAGTGATTTACTTTATCTAATTCCCTGTTAGCCATTATCTCAGAGTTATTATCCGGAGAATATCCTGGAGTTATTTGATAAGAAAACACCGAAGGAAAACTATATCGAGCGGAATTATCATCATCATTTGTACACCAAAAATATATACTATATATATATTTTTGGTGGGCCAAGTTTAGTGTTAAAGTTTGATATCCAGGTTGTAAATCTTAAGATTTGGTCGTATTTTCGGGGATTATATAATATATAAATCCAGTTTTATATACGTTTTGATATATATGCTATACAAAGCGATTCGATTTATCACCGTAATGATACTTCTTCGGTTGGGAAAATGATGATGATGCACAAATGTAACTTCTGATGAACGACATATTAAAACTAGGTAGAAATTTAAGTCAATTTTTCTGTTACTTCACAAGCTTCTGCTACTGCTATAGGAATAATGTGTTGTAATACCATTATGCACCATTTATAACGAAGAATAACACTCCTGTAGGAAAATCTATAACGGTATTTTGTTACTCGACTGATGTGCTACAATGTATAAAGTATACCGAAAAAAGAATTTATTTAATCTCATTACTAGATAAATTTATTATCGTTACTAGATGATATATAAGTGGAAGAGTTATTTACACCTATAATTAAATTCGTTTTATGAGAATTCAATTAAAAATAAATTCTGCTTCTTTGTAAACGTTTACAAGAATGAATTTCCATCATTTTCTGCGATTTATGTTCTCTATTTTTTTTAATTTTTCTCTGATTTAATGTCGGAATGTGTTGCTGCTATTCAGCTAAATGAGCTATTTATAGAAAACAAACGATAATGCAAAGATAAATTAACGTCGCCTTCTTCGAACATATTAAAGGATAATTCCTCAGAATAATTAATTCTTTCGTAACTTTTATAGAAAATAAGGAAAAATAAAATGCGCAAAAATGCCACAAGATCTCGTAGAGAATGCGACGTTTTTTATTGTCTTTGTACAAGGGATTTGTTGAGAATTTTGGTAGAATGACAACACTTCGCCTTATTTGGTAGGAAATTTTCCTGTAGGGAAGGGAAGAACGAAGACATTTGATTGGTTTATATTCTAAAAGATATGACGTCGTCGTTCCTAAGTGTTGATGCCATTCTTTCCCTGAGAGGTAGAATGTCATATTTTTTTGATGAATCGCATCTCCTAAGAGAAGGAGAGCTAAGTCTTCCCTCATCTTTCTTTTCATTTGAAAGATTCGAAGAGAAAGCTCTAGAAAAGTGAAAAATATGATTATGTTATCTCTTAGCGTGACAACATTCTTCCTCTTTTACGACATGATTCAAAGGAAGCAATTCTAATAAAACTTTTTGTAGAAAGAATAAAATAAATAGAATATTGCGAATTGTCTTCGAAAATATATCAATTTTATTATTTTTATTTGTAGGAAAAAAAATAATTCTAATTAAAATTCTATAAAATATATATATATGTATATATAAGTTTTAAATTTATCACAACATTCAAGCTAACTTCTTTATTATCCTGATAAAGCATTTTAAACACCAGAGTACTTGATGTTTCAAGCGTATGGCCATTGTTATCTAAAGAATCCATTTTTCTAAAAAATGTCATCTGTTTCTAAAGAGCCATTTTCCATAAGCTTCAATCTTCGAAAATCATTGTGAGTAATAAAAATCTTATAAAAAATTATCTAGATCGTTCTTAAACAAATTTTATTTATTTTTTTTTTAATTTTAGAAATTATTAAATATAAATTAATCACTTTTCTACCACCGACGGCGCTGTTAATTATTCGTAATTTTAATGACGGTCACGTGATTTGGAAAGAGATTGTTAATTGAAATAAAATAAAAAAAAAATTTTTTTTTTAAATAATCCACTGCTTTTGCTAAGTGTAAGAACGTATCTCGAAACGTAAGAAGAAAATATTTCTTAAAACTTAATTATTTTTTATTACATGAACTTTATTTATTTGAACTGTTTGCGGAATTTTAATTAAGACTCATTTTATATATTTAATATTTTAAAAAATTATTTTCGTAATAATCTTATTTTCATTAACTGAAAATTAATCTGATTTTATTTAAATGGCATTAAAATTAATATAATTTCGAAAATATAAAAATTTTAAGTTGCTTTGAATAAACGATTGATTTTGTCTGTATTACGTCATCTGAAAAATCATCAATACTGCTTTTGCCAATCGTAAGAACGTATTTCGAAACGTAAGAAGAAAATATTTCTTAAAACTTAATTATTTTTTATTACATGAACTTTATTTATTTGAACTGTTTGCGGAATTTTAATTAAGACTCATTTTATATATTTAATATTTTAAAAAATTATTTTCGTATTTTTAACAGTAGATGGCGACACAGTTACATGCATATTAAATTAACCAATAAAAAATTGAAAATGTTTAAAATATGAAATAAATTTTTATTTCACTCAAAGAAATCAAACAAAAAATATTTTATTGTGTAAAATTACTGCATTTAATATATTTAAAAGTTAATTAAGTATTTTTATAAATAAAAAAATATATTACGTTTTTTCGATAACAGATGGAGATAGATGTATTTTAAAACTAGAGAGCCTACAAGCATTGATTTAGCGATCCTCCTAACGTTATATTCGGTACAATAATAAACAAAAAACGATTTAAATATGAATATTTTCTTTATAAATAATTCTACGAAAATTGCTTTTATATTTCTTGAAAAGAAAAAAAAATTACTGATTATCACACCATAAAATTAATAATATTAATCAATATAATAAAATAAATTTATCATATAACACAATTAAAAATTTAAAACATTTATTATTTTATTTAGTAATATATAAATTATTTTACTAACTTGAAAGTCACAATATTTGGATGTTTCAATTGGCGAAGATGTTTAATGTCAGTCTCCGATTTTTCTCTAACTTTTTTCACAGCAACCAATTCATTATTAAGACTACCCAAAAATACTGCACCTTGTGCTCCACTTCCTACCCATTGTAAATTATGAATTGTTTCAAAAGGAATCTCCCAGTCATCTATAAATAATAACTGAATTGTTATATCTTTTTGGTTTTCATTAATCATTAATATATTATACAGGGAGCCCTTGACTTATGATGGATTCAGTTTCAAACTCATAGATTCACATAGCTTGGAATGGTTATAAGTTGTAAATGCCCAAAATTTTTGGATTTCTCACTATTAATGTATACTATGGGGCTCTATACATTATCTTAATAAACTTAAAGAACATAAAATTACAAGAACCGGATAAAAAAAAAAAAAACATGCTTTCCATATATCAGATCACTGGATCAGGGATTCGTTTGTTTGTTTGTTTAGTAAGGATTACTGGCGCAAGGGCCACCTGGGCCATGCTGCGCCAAACACTGGGTGATCAGGGATTCAAACCCACTTAAATGCATTGACCAATCTCAGAATTTATTGATTACAACATCATCATAAGTATTAGCAGTCATAAGTCAAAGACTATCTGTATATTTTTATTATAATGAGCAAACATATAGAATTTCGCTTAAGAAAATTTAATAATTAATGCATCTTATATAATACATCAGTTATTCTCATTTTGCATTATTTTTTTTGTTTACATCCCATGCCCTAAAAACTATAATATAACAGAAGCTCTAAGAATTTATCAATAAAATAAAGAAGAAGCAAAGTAATTTATTTTGGAATATTGGATCTGAAAAGCAATATTTTTTGAAAGCTGTTTCTGCTGAAGTGGTTTCCAAGTTGGCATAACAATCTTAGTTATTTAATTATACTCTACAAATGGACATTCAAGTGTTTTGTTTACCAGCAATATTTGAGTATTTTTATTACTATAAGCATACCTTCATTCCATTGTTTTGTCAAGTCATCAAAAACCATATCAATTGTTTTTAGCATTAATCATCAAAATGTACAATTAGGTTTTGGCTTGACTGATATTTAGTCCTTATTCAAAAATTCAATTAATTCAAAAATAGCTTTTAAAATAATGCAAACACTATAATTGAAAGATGATAAGTAAAGTTAATAATTCATAGTTAAATGTCAATTTCCATAGATAATCTTGATTTAGAGTGTCTTTGTGTGTGCATGCTTGTGTGCATATAAAAATTCTGTAGCTCTATAAACAATTTTTTTTATTATGCTGAAGATTCCAGTTTCTTTTTAATATCAGAACTTTAAAACAGATTTTGAGCAGATGTCCATTGAGCACTGATCCATGTAAAATTTTTTTGCTTTGTATACAATTCTTTGGAATGCATCTGTAGGCTATTTTTGATATTATTTAAAACTAATATTTATTTTTATCATTTCTGTTATAGATCTTAATAATTACACTGACAATAAAGATTGTATTTAAGCCTGCATATTCTGAACTAATAAGAATTAATGTGATCCAAAATTCATATCCAAAGCCATCAATTTCTGAAGATGATAAAAATTTATTTATTTTTGTGTTTGCTGAATGGAGATAATGGACTGACTAAACTGGATATATTTTTGATATGAAAAGACATTTGAAACTTAACATAATAGTAGTCCTTACCAACAAGTTGTTCATATGAATGTGTAAATGAGAATTTATAAATCAGTAGTTAAACTAGCAAAAGGGCAAGGCTGCCATTTGTCTGTTATTGATAGCAGTGCTAACACTGCTGCAAAGTCTGTTAAAATTTGTAATACTTAGTCTGAAGATTTTTGGGGACATCTGTATTATGAATGATTATAATAGCAAGAGCAGTCATGAATTTTCTTTCACTTTCTTTTATGTTGGGGAAATAAATATTAACAGATCAACCTCTTAAATAGTGGTGGACTTTCAGAATAATATTGTAGTGTTGTTGTTTTTTTTTATTAACAATAAATTATTCATTTTCTTTAAAAATTTGGAGTGCAGTGTTCATTTAGTCTTTAACTTTATAAAACTATAGTAATGTATACAATAGACTCCTCCTTATCTGGATTCATTTTAATTGGCTTATGCTTTAATTGGCCACATTTTTGTCAAGCTATGAATGGAAAAAATAAAAATAAAAAAGAATAATTCATTCAGTATGGAAAAAGTGTTTTAAATTGCCACAAGATATATTGAACAAGAAAATAATTCATCTTCCATTGATATAATTCTTATGAAAAGTGAAAAATCTTTTGTTAAAAAAACAAATTTAAATAATAATAAAAAAAAAAAACAAATGAAGGTTACTGATTTAATAAGCCTTAACATATACAACCAGGGCTGTCAAGAGGGGGTGACATCTGATACTTTTGTCATAGGCCTGACATCAAAACGGGCCCGACTATTGGGCCCCATGCATCATATAACATATCTGATAGTTTGCCGGTCTCTGCCAGAGTGCACTGTCTACCACCAAAGCAATCATGCCAAAATAAACTATTTTATATATGAATATTTTGATAGATGAAAATTCTGTGATTGTAAAGTATGCAACTGTATAGTATAAGCTGTGCATGGTAAAACTGGATGGACTGCTCAATTGTAGAAAAACAAAGCTGGCCGAAACATTGTAATTTCAGCCAACAACATGGCAAACGTAAAGGTAAATTCGAGGATATAGCAAATTGACTTTGTTTGGTGGCCAGACATATCCCATTTATGTTAATAAGTGTGATGACCAGATCCTAACAAAGTCAATTTATTACAGCATCGAATTTATGTTCATGTCTGCCATGTTGTTGGCCGAAATTACAATGTTTTGGCTAGTTTCATTTTTCAAATATTGAGCAGCCAATCCAGGGTAGTATATAATGTATCAAATTTTGAATTTATTGTACAATTTTTCAAATAAATATATGTTTTATATGACCTTTTTTATTAAACCAAAGTGAGGCACTTTTTTAAATGGGGCCCAGACACAGACTTGTCATTAACCCAAAAATTTCTCTCAGCAGCCCTGTATACAACTATATATTTTTAATTTAATTTACAACTTGTAAATAATGTTTTTGCATATATTTTCAGATTAACTGGCTATTCATTTATTCAGTTTATGGTCTGGTCCCATAGTGGCTGGATAACAGGGAGGCTATTGTAATATAAATAATTTCCTTTAATTAGATATATAGTACATGTATTGCTAAAACAATAAATTTAATGAATATATCACCTCAAATTGTGATCAATGACTTTAAATTGTTCAGACATCTTAATGGTTGAATAAATGACAGATTTATTATATTTTATGCATGAAGATAAACATTTTGGAGTTTTTACTAATAAATGGAAATTTTTTTATATTATACAAAACAAATTTTGAATATAAATTGCATATTTAGATTTAATATTTTTTAAAAATACATTTTATACATGAGAGGATACTTCTAGACTATCAAATTATAAATGTTAACTATATTATAGTAACTATAATATATAACATATTATGCCTTTTATTGTCACAAAATCTACAACCAATTGTTCAAGAAATATAAAGCAATTAAAAATATAATATTTGAGAATATCAAAAAGTAGGCTTTTAAAATCTACATACCCCAAACATGCACTTTGTTAACAACATAACTCTGTAATAAAATAATACTAGACATTTATTCAGTAATATGACTCATTGAATAGGTTTGATGAATTCTATGAATCACACTATTACTATCAAGGGATGATGCAATTTATTTTGTCATATGTAGTTCACTGGTTAAATCCTGTACACAAATAAATTTATTCTATATCATGGTCAATTCAGTCTGAGCTAAAATATGCTCTAATTTCATATAAATCATCATCAGAAAGAGGTTATCTAATTCACATGCATATATTACTAAACTCAATTGCTATAAGAATTTTGTAGAACAAACTTAAATCATCATCAGAAAATCCATCAATCATGTAAGTAAAACTTATAAACTTTAATATTATTTTTTACACAGGTTAAAATATAAATTCAAGCTCTTCAGAGAAAAATATTTATTTAACATAAAAGAACATTTTTGACTTCTAAACTATCTTCAGTAGTTCCATAACAAAGATTTTATTAAACTACTGGTAGTTATATATCTTAAATAAAATGATAACATATAAAAGACATAATATATCTAAGCATAACCAGATTATGTTTATTATGTAATAGTAATATTTTTTGGCTAAGTCCCTCTTCACTTAACAGAATGGAAACATTCTAATATTTATAAATTCAAAATAATAAAAATTTTTTACCATAAAATTAAGAATAAGTTACAAAATAAGATATAATATAGAAATACAAAAATTGATAAATTTTAAGTAGTTTGATTATAAAATAATAATATGAATAAAATTTAAAGTAATATATTGTCAATAACTTGTTTTCAATTATTTTATTAACTTATTTTAGTCCACAAATAAACTAAATCAATAATAAATCTATTAATGCAGATAATTTAAAGAATAAATTAATCTAATACTTCCACTTTTGTTATAAAAAGAGCAATCAAGTTGGTCAAATTTATAGAGAAAAAGCATAATCATTAATAAGGCATAGGAAATCCTAAAATAAGTTTTCAAGTGCATTTAACTTAAATACTAACTTTTCACAAGGCCTGTATGTCAGTTCATTTAAATAATAATTCACATAACAATTATGTTTTTACTTAACATATATCTTAATATTTCAAATCACCATCTTTAAAGTTTATAATAATCTAAATCAATTTATTAAATTTTCATGTGGGCAATGATACCATGCAGATTAAATGTCATTATCTGGATAAATTTATATAGAAAATAATTCCCAGATAAATTCACTTCAAAAGTATATTACCTAATAATAATTTTTAAAGAAGTGAAGGGTAACTTAACTATTTAAATAAACATCCATATAATATAAAATAAGATGGAGGAATTATATTAAATAGGATAGTTTTGGATTCAATTTGTCACAATTTTATATATGTGGTTCCAAGAATGATATGGTATTTATTAGTGATATAAGTTTATATTAAATTTTTGATTTTTTTTATAATCAGAAAAATGTTAGAGATATGGGAAGTATGCAATCAATAATTTTTGCTAGATTCCATATGACCTGATTGTAATCAACATATGCAGCCTATTACAATAGGATATTATCTATTAAGCTATTAGTACTTGTCTATGCTCAGTTGTTTTATCTTTTAATCTCTAATACATTTTATCAATATAATAAGTAGAGGAATGATGGCAAATATGGACAAGAATACAATAAATGTCACTATGTTCATAATGGAATATTTTTATCTTCATTATTATATATCAAATTGAAAACACACAAATTCCCCTATTTTCTGCTGTACTTATATATGTATTTGTAATTACAATATTTAAATATAATTATTAATATCTTTGTTTCAGAACATTTAGAAAGACAGAAATGTAATATGAGCAATGTTAGAAATAACAGGTAATGAGTTATTGCTGTATAATCTCATACTATGTTGTTTGTAGAATTTTTCTTTATAGGTTTGCTCACTTTATCAAATTTATGTAGAATATATATAACATATGCCTCTTTTAATATATTTAATTTGTACATCTATACTGAAAAGATGAGCCTAAATTAAAAAGCTATTCAAATGAAAATACTTATATTCAAATCTTTGTACAGTTATGTGCCATTTAGCATCCTTCTGGACAATGTCTATTCACATATACATCAAGGTCCTAGAGTAAAAAAATAGTGTTTGGCTAATGGGATATAGAGCAAACTTAAACTGCCATGACTAGGGGCACTGAGAGAAATCCCAGACCTTGGTACGAACCAGGTTTTGAAACCCCTATATATTTATAGGGCTTCCAAAACCTGGATATAAATATAAATATAAAAACCTAGATATAAATATATATATATTTCTTTTCTCCTCTGTAAGATATCACAACCATACATACTACATATATTTTACACATAGAGTATTCAAAATTTTATTCACTTTAAATTCTATTTAAAGAGTATACTATATGCAATTTGAAGAAATTGAAGTTCGATAAATTATATTTTCAAAGAAAATCTTTAAAATATCAATTTTTTCGAAGAATAATGTCATAGGCTCGTGAAATTAATTTTGGGAAACTTCCCCAACTTTTATAAAATTTTTCTTTTCATGTCGGTTATAACAAAACATCAATTATAATGAAAAAATTTTCCAGTGCCAATCGTTTTGTCATAAACGTATTCCACTGTATATTTCACATTCCTCTAAAAAGTTATTGTGGGCCTGTCTGTCAGTTCCTTCTCTGTTTAAATGAAATAATTATGTCTAATTATCATAATTCTTATTTTAACTGTTTAGAATACAGTACAAAGATTTTTCTTCATCTACATTTTTATAATATAATTTTAATTCTAAATATAATTATAGTGTGCAGTTACTTAAGAAAAGTATAAAAAATTCTTATTGTTAGAAAGCAGCCTGGGCCCCTCAATCTTCGGGCCCCAGGAATTTGTCCTGACTTAACCCTGTCTCAGCAGATATATTTAAGCATGAGCTGATATAAACAAACAGATTTCACTACCATCTGTAAAATGGTATTGTACATATCAAATTTGCATTATTATAAATATATATACAGTATATTTATTATATATATTAATGGCATACATTTACTGCAATTTAAAAAAACAAATGATTATAAAAATAAGAAAAAAACAACATTTATTGTACAAAGTGTATTGTGCAAATATTATGCAATATATATTGTGCAGTCATTTAGTGTAACTGCAATAATTATCAACGTGAATTAATATGTAAAAAAGTTTAAAAAATAAAAGTTTGAATAATTTGAAAAATAAAACTATCACTACAGTTTTATACATATAGTAAAGTATTACCTCATCCAAATTCAGCATTAAATCAAATGCACATTGATGTTTGCACACTATAGATCTATTTGATTTAAGTACAAATTGTATACTATATTGTCTAATTTAGATCTCAGACTCTAATTATTATTATTATACAGTATTATTTTACTGTCTGTTTTTTGTTAATGTATAGTGCTGAAAGTTTTTAAATATTTGAGATTTCACTACTATTTAATCAACATTTCCAGATGATGTATATGCTTATAGAGTAACATTAGAATGAATATTTTATAAGTGCCTAGAATATATATTTGTTCTGCAGGCAATTACTGAGTAATGGGTAGTTTTTTTGTCATGGTCAGCAAAATTTCTCTTGTACTAAGCATGTTCATTGTAAGACCTGTTAAACACTGATTTTTGACCGGAATGATTAATATTAATCGATTTTCTCATTCCTAGATAAACATGCTTAATATATTCGATTGTTGTAGAATCTATTCTTGAATACATACTGAATAACTGATTCTAAACCTTCTATCTATCTTCACAAAAATTTAACTAATTTATTTGTTTATTAACTGGAATAATGTTGAAAATATTTAAAAATGTTTATTATAGTATACATATTTTTAAATTAAAATAAATAAATTTTATTTATTTTTTTAATCTTACCTGACTGCCTAGATCTGTTAACAGAATTTTTACCAATGATGTCCCAGAAAGGACGAAGACAGATCCAAAGTCCATCAAACCAACGCCCAGAATGTGAAGCAGAATCACTACTGGCATGATGAGGAAGATCAGGAAGTGAATAGGACAGATTTGGACTTAAAACTGAACACTGAGCAGCACTACTAGATGAAGATCGAATAGAGATGGGTAAACTTGGAGTCTTTGGACTCTGATCTTGACTAGGCTCTTTCATGCAGAGCATACTATAATAAAAATTATTATTAGAAAAATTTAATTAAATTTATTAAACATTTTTTTTTTACCTTTCTCCAAAATCATCTCTATCACTACTACCACACATAATTGCCAAAGATGCTGGAGAACTGAGACTTTCACTGACAGACTGTCCACTCTCCAGTTCTGTAGAACTTTCCATGTTGTTTGTAGAGTTGTGCATATCAGACTGTTCAGTCATTCCTACTAAACCTTCACTAGAAAAACAAGAAAATAAAAATATATAAAATTAATTTTGATCTCTCTTATTATTAATTTTATAAAATAAATAAAAATTGATATATATTAGTTTTTATAAAA